>JACXGM010003184.1:0-42937 GCA_016801145.1 Umbra pygmaea | reverse complement strand
CTGCCTCGTGGGGCAAAGCAAGCATTTGTAAATAATTCTAAACGGGGAGAACGAGACACGTGAAGACGCCACAGGAAACATTGACTGACAAGAGACAAGGGGAGAACAACCAGGTTAAATACACAGACACTAATAACTAACACCATACATCTGTGCTACCAATTACCCAATCCCCCACTCAATACAAACCTAATGACAAAAACAAGACACAAGAGGGCAGCACAACCGTACAAATGAAGGGAGCACAGAGACAAACATGAAAACAAACCCCTTCCCCAGTGAACACCCAGCCCACTACAGGGCTGGATGTGACAGTGAGAGGCAAAAACAAATGTCCATACCAAAAATGCATTTTTGCAGCAGAGCATTTTGGGCGAGTACAATTCAGGTACAACATAAATATACACCTAATAAAAAAATATTATATTGACTTAAATGTACTGTTTAACTTAAAAGCCTCCAAGCACAACATATTGCATTAATATCTAATATAATGTTGTGCTAGCTTAGCATTTTCTCCTGGACTGCCTGCAACTGTAATAAGATCTCTGTTGTTGGGGTAATGAAAATATAATGCTTTCTCTGCTTCAAAATAATATTTGAATATGACATAATTAAATAAGTTTCTCATTTTGCTGAGAGTATATTTTCAGAGATCTATTTTAGGGTCGAAAATAGTTTTTTACAGTATTGGGAATACAGATGTGTTACTCCTACACTTACAAGCAATTCCTGTGGAGTATTTAAAAGAGTATATAACAGTGTTTAATCAACACAAAAATATAACCTATAATATGTGAAACAGTAGGTTATCACTTGCACTTTTGATGAATATATTTAATGCCTAATTCCCATGATATGCCTACAGTATAAACAATTCAATAAATAATCACACATTTAACTTATTTCATTAGCCCCCTGTATATTATGTAATTTAATTTCAGCATTTTAAAATTCCTCATTGCAATTGGTTATATTCCATCATCTGTAGGGAAACCAAAATGAAAACATACTGAATTCTACTCTGAGCTGGGATTCTATTGGACCTTTTTCAAGATGCCTTGTGGATACCAGCTGTGTTCTCTGTACTGTGGGCTACAAACAAAAACAACTTTCATATAAATGTCTGTGAACTTCACATTGTGTAGAGAACATTGTCAATAGAAACAGAATAAGAAAAAACAACACATGGAAGGTTTTCATTCTATAAGGATTCCACACAGTGGTAGTAAATTCACAATTTTAAGGATTCATCACCTGTCACCTGCAATCAGGATGACTAACCATTTAGGGTGGAATGTATTAGTTAAGAACATTATATGCTATTTACCTTTGTGTAGCACAAGGCCAGTCAATCATTCTGTTTACAGATATTGAATTCAAGACTTGCACTTTTAGTGGGTTTTTTTTACCATGTAACTTGCTTTAACTGATTGCAGAGCATGTGTGCATTTCAATATTAGCAACTTACAGTAGCATGTATGTGTATGCATTTAAAAAAAGCTAGGGGGAACAACCATATATCAGAGTAAGAGCATTCTAACAGTGAATCAACAAAAGTCTGTGCTGATACATGTAATCTACAATAGAAATATTTATGCTAAATATGCTCACCAAAAATATCAAATAAATTCAAATGATGGAATTTGGGAAAATGACTTACTGTAAAAAACCTTACCTAGATCTACTAATGTGATTTAGAAAGCGCAAGAAATGTAACTTCTGACAATAACCCTAGATAGAACCCCAGACTTCGCTTTCCCTGGCCACATTACCCAGCTCTGACTTGGGGATCCTGAGGCATTCTCTCCACCTAGTCCTGGGTCTTCCCCGAGGCCTCCTCCCAGCTATTTAAATAATTACATCTATACTGTATTTATATATTATTTAATGCTAACTTTGTAAATTTAGGTATGAATTTCAATCAAAATCATGGAAATTTATGGGTGACCACAAAGTTTTGAACACTAGTGTATGTACTGGTACTCTCCCTGGATAAATATCACATTGCTTTTTTGACATCTTAGTCAGCAACAGGTCTATAGTTTTGTTGCCCCTGGACTACTGCCTAGATGTGTTATCAAGTAGTACAATAGTAAAAAGCAATAAGTTCATGCCAGGTGTACTCGTGCTCCAGCTTCCCTCATTACTCATGCAAAGCTACTGTCCGGTAATGCATCTGTGTTGCAGCTCCATCTGATAGATAGCTTCGCTACAGTAGTTGACTAAAAAACAAAACCTCTTCTTTTATAAGAATATTATGTTCCATATTATCTAAATGTCTAAAACAGATAACGTGGTTAAGGTTTAAACACAATTACATAGAACTAATATTATTATTTTCATATCGCTGTAGGCTATATGTGTCCGGTACATTTGTCAAATATCCTGGGAAATGTAATGTTACCAGTTAAAATGTCCAGCTGCAAATGTTCTTAGTGGATGCCTTGAGAAGGACATAGGGACATTTCAGCTGGTCCAGATCAGAGCAACACATTTTGAACTTGGATTTATTGTACACAGCCCAGGTGATGAATGTCACTAGTCTACATGTCAGTCTCCTCTGGCTCAGAATGCAGGACGATTGCATTGCTGCTGGCCTCTCGGAGAGGCCCACGTGTGTTCATGATGCAGAGATACCTTTCCAGACAATTAACACAGTTCAGACAGTCATGTCTACCACACTGGCATTAAAAGCAGACGAAAAAAAGACTAAATCATTAATAAATAGAGTTGTGACTTCTGTACAGTACATAGACATCTCTGCCACCACAGGTCAAGTTGGCAATAAAATCACAGAAAAGGGGAACACCTTGCAGCTAACGGAGACGGTGAAGAAAACCAGAAACCAACATGACTATGCATTATGATGGGGTATACTGTATTTATCACCATGTTTAAATTGCCCTTACAACACGAGGAAGAGTTGCTGTTGGCTGTAGGCTAAGGCTACTGGTAATCTTAATAACTACTATGAAATAAGGAAAGGGAGAAAAGTGGAATTAAACAAGTGGTGAAAATATTAATAATAACATCAAAATAATGAAATGTAATCCATTATATACAATTGTAAAATGTTATGTTAGATCATTACTCACCTTTAATGTCTAATGGCTCCTAAATACTGTTATCAATTGTTCAGTTTTCTGTGACTGCATATTCTCTTGGCCTAACTAATAATATTAAATCAACCCTGGAGAAATGTTTATAATGGGTCAACATGTTTTAAAAATAGTTTTGTAATATTATAATTTTCTACCCACTATTTACAGTATCTTAAAAAAAGGTCAGTCCTTTAAATTGTCACATTCACCATTAGAAAGGTTATTCTGAACATGTCTGAAAATCTATTGAACACAATTCTCCCATGCAAATCCAGTCATGATTATTTGTGTAGGTGATGGAACACAAGTTATCAGCAGGGTTTAAATTAGGCTAAGCCCTGCCAAGCCTGAGCCCCGGCCCATATCGTCCAAATTAGAGCCTGGCCGATTTATTAGCTGACCAATATTAGTATTTACATATCAGTATCATCAAGTTATTCAGCAATATGAAACCAATATTATTTAACTTTTATTCGTTGTTCTACAGGAAGACATTGCATACAATCTAACAAAAGTTAAAGTGAACTAACTAATTCTCATGGGAGTGAAAATTGAAAAATGATTAACTGTTACAGTATTAGTAGCAAATTATTTGCTGTGTTTGCTACTACGGGGCAGCTACATGAGTGAAGTAAATTTTTTGCTGTAATTACGGTAGTAATGGCTCATTTGAAAACAGTTACCTCTTTGTCATGAATGTTGGAAAATATATTTAATGGGTGTAAGCATTTGTTAATTATGCTACCCGATCTCATAATAATTAATTCAACTTATATAGCGCTTTTCAAAGTACCCAAAGCGCTTTACATACTGAGGGGGAAAGCCCACCTCATCCACCACCAATGTGTAGCAACAACTTGAGCGATGGATGGCAGCCATTTTGCGCCAGAACGCTCACCACACATCAGCTATTAGGTGGAGTGGTGTGTAGTTATATATGCCAATTAAGAAGGACAGGGATTATTAGATGGCCATGATTGAAGTGAGGCCGGGTTGGGAACTTGGCCACGACACCGGGGTTAAAACCCCTACTCTTACGATGGGTGCCATGGGATTTTTAATGACCACAGAGTCAGGACACCTGTCTGAAAGACTGCATCCTACGCAGGGCAGATGTCCCCAACACTACCCTGGGGCATTGGGATCGATCTTTAGACCAGAGGGAAGAGTGTCCTCTACTTGCCCTCCAACACTACTTCTAGCAGGATTGGTCTCCAATCCAGGGACTAACCAGGCCCAACCCTGCCTAGCTTTAGAAGCAAACCAGGGCACTATGCTGCTGGCAATACGTGGGTAAACGTATGTAATGAAAATTTGACCGCATTAAGTAGAGAGACTTACAGGTATGGCCATTCAAATGAGATCTAACGTACTGTGGCAGTTCAGGGACAACATAGCTTCCACTTGCCCACAGTGACATCTCCTGGAGTTACTGCAGAACAGGTAACCCTAACTGTGTACAGCTGGATTAATTAATGCAGTGTGTTTTGTTCTCTTAAAAAGGCACCTGAATCTGGGCCACGAGGAGCCATTTGGAATCCAAAGGAAAAAGTTTGGCCAGATAGCAGGCTACCATCTCTCCCAAGTTACAGAATATGGACACGGTCTGTTGAGTACAGATGGGAAAGAACATTTTAATTTTTAATACCATACCTGACCAGGCTCTCCAGGACTGCTTGATAAAATATCAACATAATGTTTTTATCGACACCATGAATTCGTAAACGACGTAAAAAATACAACCATTGCTGCAGTCTGCAACCGATATTGTCGACATGTGTGCTCCAGGTTAGTGACTCATCAATATAAACACCAAGATATTTGTATGAGTGGGCCTGAGCGATGGTTTGGTTGTGGATGACCACAGACCTGTGGTCCCCAACTCCCCGAGGGTCAAACACCATCTCTTTAGTTTTGGAAATGTTTAAAACAAGGTGGTTATCATAGCACCAATTTACAAACTTTTGAATTTTCATAAAATAATCAGATGGGTCACAGTTCTTTATCAGCAGAGATAAAATTACAGTGTCGTCAGAAAATTTAATGACATGATTATTTTGATAGAAACTTCTACACTCTTCTGTGTATAAAGTAAAAAGGACAGGTGAGCTGACACATCCCTGGAGGGCTCCTGTGCTCAAAATGTTAGGTTCAGATAGAGACCCATTAACACTGACCTGCTGTCTACAATTGGTTAAAAATGAATGATACCATTTGATAATAAGGGGATGTACTTTAAAATCGTTCAGCCTCTTAATTAATAAGTGTGGTTGCATTGTATTAAAAGTTAAGCTAAAATCAACAAATAGGAGGCGTGCGTATGAGGTAGAATCCTCTAAATGTCTGTTAATAGTATGTGTCAGAGCAATGATGGCGTCATCTGTGCTTCTGTTTCTCCTGTATGCAAACTGAAAGGGATCTAAAAAACAACTGACCTCTGTTTTCGATAAATGTATGATGATTTTCTCAAAACACTTCATCACTAGTGACGTAAGTGCTACAGGACGGTAGTCATTATTCTCTTTACAGCTTGCTTTTTTAGGGACAGGAATAATAGTTTTTCCAGATAGAGGGAACAGAGTGAGTGTCTAGGGATTTCTGGAAGACGGGGTACCATGCTTCTGCCAGCTCTTTGCTGCAAGATTTCAATAGGCGCCCAGAGATGCCATCCGATCCAGAGGCCTTCCTAGGGCAGATGCGTGAAAAGTCTTTCCACAACATGCTGGTCAATAGAGATTTCCACAGAGTTCAATGCAGATCAATGGTCAAACATTGTCAGTTTAATAAAGCAATGGATTAGTTACTGCTTTCTAATACCATGAAATATATAGATGAAATTTCAAAGTGTATTAAAAATGTATGCATGACCAAAACATTGCAGGGTATTTTATCACAGACATACAGTAGGCTTAAATTATGATTGTCATGGAGTCTATTGTAGAGTGTCTTGTTCTCTGTAGGCCTTAAGCGATTAACTATACATTTTAGTTTGTAAAGTGGTTTCTTTAACCATAAACCATTACATTTTCAGTCACTTAGTGTATATGGCTCAACTGACTAAATAAGAATGTCAAGCCTAAATGTAAAACAAGCTTTTCAAAGTCTCACGAAATGTACAGTACAAGAGCGAGCAAAAGACAGAACAATATATTAATTAATTACTTAATAATGAGTAGGGCCTCTCTTTCCCTTCAGAACAGCTCCAATCCTTTTTAGAAAGCAGTAATACAGGTCCCGAACTGTGTGTAGTGATATACTGCACCATTATTCAAGAAGAAAAGCATCAGTTTTTTTTAGAGTTGAAGGTGGGATTTGACTTTGCACTCTGCACAGATGTTCACTGATGTTTACATCTGGTGAGTGGGGAGGCCATTAAAGGAATTGCACATCATCTTGGTGTTCATGAAACCACTCCTTTAAATCATCACCCTGGAATATCGGAACATCATGGAGTGAGTAGTGTTTGCAGAGTAGGGAGCACCTTGTCCTGTAAAATGTGCTCAAATTACTTAGTTGATATGCAGCCATGCCGAGCAATCAGCCTCCATAATAATTCCCATAAAATAGCTTCCTATGTGACATACGAGCATGACTCGTCACATTACGTTACTGTACTGCTCAAGCTTAAAAACTATATAATTGGTGGCCACCAGTGGACATTTGTGAGCAAATCCACTTCAGCTTGAAATTGCTGGTATTGATGCTGTTACTGCCTGAATTGTAATGCAGAGCTACCGACCTTATTACAAAGTATTTCACAATGGTTGATATGCTGTGTTAGAAAACAGTTGCATATTGGAGAAAATTCACTCCCTTTTTTATGATTTAAATGAACAGTGTGACATAATGGAACTTATAAGTGTTCAGTAGGTATGTAATGGTGGCGTGAAAGTTCAAAGCACAAACTGAACCTACACATACAAATACTGAAACTATACACCCAATCATAAATCGTGCTAATATAGCAAAGAAATTGCATCCAACATTTGAACTACTTGTAGGACTACATGAAATACATCAAATGTAAAACATGCTGCTCTGTTCATTTGAAATAAAATAAATAGCATGCTGTCATGTTTTCATGTCCTTGCTACACAATAGAAACTCTTTTTTGTAACTATGATGGATACATTAAATAAGTCTCTCAGAATGGTGCTAACATTGAGCCTCCGTGTGGTGAATTGGTCGAAGACAACTGTGTCATGTTGGGAAGGGATTGTGTACCTCGAGTATACTTTATCATGTTGGTCTCTAACAACCCCTTGTGTATAGGTTTGGTGCCTGTGAATTCAATCATGGTAGTACAGTTAATGAAAGTGTAGCTGCGTAGCTGCCCACGTGTGTATCGATAAAAGGGTTTGATGTTAAAAATGCAGTGTGATAGGAATCGAACATTTTAGCATCACACGTTTGGAGGAAGCATGCAATTGATCTTCGACCCAAAGCCCACCTGCTAAGGAGTTGCAGAACAGACAAGGTCAAAAGGGTATTGGACATTGGGAGAGGAGAAAAATATGGTACCCAAAAAAAACTCTAAGTATTGAGCTGATGTAATGTCAAAAACTGATATAACTGATATATTATGCCTGCTAAGAATCAGACAGTCAAAAATTTACATTTGTTATTTTCTGTCAGTCAAATAAATGTAATATCCTTCATATTACACACAGATGTATGAGCCTGGCTGTGTATGCAGGTCTCTGTGTGTGGAACCGTCAGCTGATTTGAAATGAAGCCGTGTTCAGAGAAAGATGCAACAACGTGGTTAATCCCGGACAGGTAGCTACCGATAATCCAGCAGATTAATTGGGATGGTAGGATTTCATAAAATGCATTTCTAACTGACAATATGTTTCTGTGTACCAGACTTTTCTATCATATGTGAATATCCTTGAAAAGCGGTATGCAATATTCCCTCTTTTTACAATGGTGTACAGTTAAACGTGCAATATGTAATTTCTGGCCACCAGGGGGCTCTCAATCAAAACAATAGCAAAAGATGTACTTGGATGACGTCGGGAGGTTGCGTGGGATCATGGGTTTTGTTATCGTCGTCAATGACAACCTTCCAATCTAGGGTCTCCGGCAGAAAAAATGTTCACTGACAAAGTAATGTATTTTTAAAAATATTATAACTTTATTCACGTTATGTTTGGCGGTTCCCTGGAACTTAGAGCGACTATATTATATGACGTCATTGACGGGCGACAAAAAGAAACGGCCCGTGTCTTCAAATTAAATTACAAATTTCTCTGGATTTGAAAGTTGGTGGAAACATTTAGGATAATGTAAGTACACAACTTAGAAATATATATAATATATGTATAGTGATGTTTTCTTTCAGTGCAAAGTATGTATTTTGTTATTGTTTTGATTGATATTACATATTGTACCTTTAAGAAGCAGACAAAAAGGTGAGAGGAGTTGCTAACAAATTAGGCACCTTTATGAGTAAATTAATTATAAGGAATGATCTAAAACCAGCAGACCAACAACCCTGCATGAAAAAGAATTGTCTTACTTTTCTTATGTTTGCATAGTTGCACAACAATCCCATTTTATAATGAAAATGATGTCTAATGAGTTTGCAGGGCAGGCAAAACCTCTAGACCCAGTAGAACAAGAGAGAAAATATGAACCTAGACACTTCAGAGAAATAACGAGCAGGGACCCGTTTTAGCCCAACAGTGCCTATATTCACATTTTGCAGAACCCATAGTCCTAAATAGGCATAAATATCACCTAATATCACGGAACCCATCTTTAAGCTGTGAATCTAATATGAACCCACAGCCATTTGATTCATTTTAAAACCAAAGTGCTGGAGTACAGATTCAAACCAATAAAACATGTACTTGTCCAGAATCATATGGTAGAGCATTGTACTGACTGGCAGCATTCTACATTCAATTATCCAATTAAATTAAACATTCACCTTTAATAAAGCTCAAGGGAGACAGCCAGACAGGTTTTCTTTGTCTTGATTGAACCTACGTGTCAACCAATTATAATTCGATCACCATGGAGATACAGTGATGATAACCCATACTGCTGCTTTCCTTGAAGAATGTGTCAATGGATTTTTTTTTCTTTACTATAAGAACACACCTTTGAATTGCCTAAGAATAATTAGATAAATGTGCAATTGAATGACTTTGTAATTTCTCTAATGAAAGCTGTTTAATTGATATTTTACAAGATCTTCACTGTACATGCAGCATCTGCGGTTTTCAGTACAGTACATGACAAATTGACATGAAACATTTTGTAGAGCCCTGCTGTACCATCACCTTTTCTTGGTTAAGGATGTCTAAAGCAAATGGATGCATATCTTCAGTCTAATTTTTTATATAAAGGACAACCATCCTTGTCATGTCCAGCCCACCAACCTTTTGATAGGAACACTGCTTTAATTCGCATACTAGGCCTGAAATCAAAGAGATAGATGATGACTGATGACAGAGATCTTTGGCAGAATGACTATGACAGGTTTTTATGCTCCCAACATTTCATTAAGACTTGAATAGGTCCACCTAAGCAATTTATTGTACTGATTAATTAATGACATTTAGCTACTTAGTAAACCATTATGTGTTAATAAACAATAAAGAAAATATGTATTGCTGAGAATAAAACTGCTATCTAAAGGCCCACGTCTGTTTGGTAGTTGTAAGATTTTAGGGTTCTTGTGATGAGGGAGAGATAAACAACAAGTTCTAACAAACATTAAATCAGTCTTGCAAATCCAATGGAAAAAAATGATTTGTAGTCATATTTCTCAGACATCTATACATTAGGCTGACCCTGGGGTTCTGAATTGTATTAGATTTCAAAGTATGATTCTATTGTGGACACATTACAAATATAACAAACAGTTATTCACTTGTCCCCATAAGAAAACCCTTTTATAGTTCGCAGAATTAATTAGTGAGAACAGTGAGTTACAGTGAGAACCATTTTGGTTTACACATAGAACCCAAAGGGTTTCATGTAGAATTCTCAGTGGAAAGGCTTCTATATGTAAATCTATGGTTCTATATGTAACCAAAAAGGGTTATTGCTGGAACCAACAAGTGTTCTTCTGAAAATCATGAAAATGGTTCCCCGAAAGAGACAAATTAAGAACCCCTTTTGGAAGAAAAAATTGGTGCAGTCAGAGAACTGATACAATATGAAATCACATTTGACACTAATAATCTACTGTACACCTCAGTGACTATGATTATGTATTTCCATCTTTCCTTGGTTATGTCGTCAGTAGAGAGAACCCTGACATGTATGTTACATGGAAGAATAATCATTAGATGGCTCTGTTGGAAGTTACTGTAACTCTTCAGCAGAAGAATCACAGCTGACATGGTACAAAGTATAAGGTTACATTTTAACTCAATGTTGTTGGATACAGGCTAAATATAATGTATCTAAAACTGACTTATTTTCAATTAATTCAGCTAATGGCATTATGCCTGGACAGGGCTCTCCTATTTCACAGGAAAATGCATTACCCTCATAAATCTTGACTATGTATTGGAAGCCTACAAGGGTGTATTTGTTTGAACGGCAGGGGCCATTTGTCAATAGGATTTTCACTCTTTCTTGGGGTGGGGGGTCAAATTGACCTGTCTGTAATATTGTCATGACCCCCACATCTCGTCCTAAATCTTTGCCACTCTCAGCCTTGGCATCCTACCAGGTGTTCTTCCCATTGTAGACTTATGTGCAACATGGACAATGTTTCATTTAATAACTCCCTATATGCTGAATGCAAACTCAATTCACAGAACAACCTCTCATGACTACTTTAAGTATATTTCTATGTACCTTTGCTGAATTTAATAATGAGCGTTTGAATTGTGCTGAATGGAATGGTCAGTCTTAGTGGCATAAAATCAGCAGGTATGCCTAGTTGAATTGTTTTGAGCACTATATTACGGTGATAGACACGATGAACAAGCTGTCAATGTGATTAACTTGGGTCTGCTAATACACTTCCTCCAGACCACGCAATGCTTATGATAAAAGAAAACTTACGTTCCCATCTCTGGATGAATATAAAAATTTCAATTTCATATAGCTGTTGACTTAACATGTGCAATCACGAAAACATGATTTAAATTTGTCACACTTACCCCCTAAAAGAACGACGATTGATTGTAGCGCACGGAGGTGCAACATGTTTCTTTTCGCCTCTTGAAAAAAATCCATGTAGATTTAGTGTTAACGGATAAATAAAAAAGTATAAGGGATTTCACTGTTGGCTGCTTCAAAACCGTGTGTCGTATTTTTGAAAAATCCAAATGCTATATTTAAAAGATGCAGTTCTTTAATCCAATAGGAACTTTTCTGAGCAAATTCTGTCCATTGTGGAATTGCGAATTTGTTTGATAATGGCAATATAATATTCAGTCAAAAATATTTGATTAAAGTAGAAATGTATATGCACATTGCTATCCAGACAATAGTGCATGATACTTGTAGCGTATTAGTCTAGCCTACATTGAGAAAACTAATAATCTTCAGATACGTGGATAAAGAATTACAATGAAGTCGATGTTCTTAAATTTATATGTAAGAAATTCTAGTAATTTCAAATACCCTTTCTTCGCCAGTACCGTCTCCTCTGCATTGCTAGACAACCGATGTGAAGTTTCTTGGCACCGCGTAACGGCTCTTTCTTCCCGTCAAGCCCCAGGAATTATACAGAATCACTGATAGCCGTGCCGCTGCAGAAGATAAAAGTTGTGATATAAGAAAATAAGAAAAGTATTTTATACACTTCTTCTGGTGTCCTGTTTTCCCATTAGAAAATGTATAGCCTATATTTCAAACCATGCGTAAGTCCGACACGTTGATGTTTATAGCAGCAACGAATAACATCGAATACAAAGCCACAAAGTGGTCTGTTTGTTTTGTTTGGTTGAAACTTCGGCACTCCATGTAGCTGCTGACTATGCGGCATGAAATAAGAAATAAGGTTTTTAACTTGTCTCTGCTTAGGTTTCCTGCTGCAGATATATCCAAGTTATAAGGACCTGCCAATCCGCCTTCTTATGAAATCCTTCGTGTTGGTACAGCGCGCACACCGTCAATATCCTTTGCAGAATATGCAGAGCACAACTTAAGGACAAATGCTAGTCAAGGAGGCATGGAGTGTTAAAGGCGGACGGACCGCTAGCATCCCACGCACGCACTTTACTCAGCAGTTGCGAGTCCCAAAGAAAATTAAAGGTTGTTCTTCGTGCTCTACGATTTAGCCAAATGTTACATATTAGGCATGTTTAGTATAAAGGAACGATGGCACTAACGTTATGCGATTCGTTTTTGCCAAACTTATATATACATATAACTTACTTACTGATACTTATTTTTATGACTTTAGGAATTATAGTCTAATATATCACATGTAAAGTAGATCGTTTCCTTTGATAATAAGGCCTAACCTGAGTAAATATCAAACGTTTGTAAAAAAAAAACTGAATCATAGGCTTCTTGGTCTCTCGTGTACCTAAATATGATGCCGCATTTCATGGGTTCTCTTCCCACCTTTCTACTGGATAGCCAGGATAGGCTACTTATATGGCAAACGCAGTGTTAACCCCCTAATACTTTTAAATTGTGTAGTTCTGGTCGTGGTTTCTGACTGTACATGACGAATTATTTCAAATTATATCACGCATGTGCTGCCTCAGGCCCATATCTATCATTCGGGTATGTAATTCTAGGAAGGAAATCTACATTTTATACAATATCCCCAAAGGGTTAAAGTAACTGAAATCAACGCACACACCTATACTGATGTGGGAAAAGTTTATAAACTGCGATAATTTTCCTTTTACTATTAACCTTTCATTTGAATATCCATAGTGCCAGAATGAAGTACCTCATGGACCTGAACTGACAATTGGCTACGGGTCCACAAATTGTTTTGTTTCTTCTGACAACAGCCAAGCTTCATGGCATATTGACTGGAGTGTTATAAAATCTTAGCTACAGTACTAGTACTTTTCGACGACTGAAAGCATATTGATTGACAAACAACAGTGACACCATGTGGACTAAATGTTTTTTTTCCGTTTTGCTTGCTTGCCCAGGAGATGACACACCGGACAGACACTCGAGCAATTTGATAATGATCATAATTCGCGATCTAACCTTAGTTTACACGTCCGTAAAATATAACTTCATTGATATATTCAGTTATTTTTTATTTGAAGAAATTGTTGTCCTAACTGCCAACTAGGCTATACCATAGTCATAGAATGCATGATGTACAGTAAACAAACATCGAATTGGCCCACAAAGTCCGAAATGACTAGATATGAATTTAGAAAATAATAACCCTGCTTTCATTCCAGGAATCGTTCGCTCAATTACCTCCAGTCAGGATTACCAACATAAATCAATCCAACCGATGTGTTCTGATCCTTTATATGACTTATTTATCATTATTTTACCAGGCAATTTAACTGAGAATATTCTCATTTGCAGCAATGACCTGGGAAATTGTTACAGGGGCAGGAAAGGGATTCAATGAGCCTATTGAATTTTGGGGATGATAAGCTGTCCATGATGGTATGAGGGCCAGATTGGAAATTTAGCAAGAACATCAGGGTTAATATCCCTACTCTTACAATAAGTACTGGGGGATCTTTAGAGACAACAAAGAGTCTGTTCAGCCACAACTGAAAGATTGCACTCGACACAGGGCAAAGTCCCCTTTACTGCACTGGGGAATTGGCATTTCATCTTTAGACCAGATGGAAAGGTGCCCCCTCCTGAAACTCCAACACCCCTTCAAGCAGCATCTGGTCTCCCATCCAGAGACTAATGATCTTGCTCAGTTTTAGAGGAAGAATAGCAGTAGGGTGTACACCGTAGGGGGGACAGTGGGGTAAAATGAGCCAGTGGGAAAAGTTGACTCACCACCTGTTTCTGGGCAACCATACCCAATTTTTGTCATGTGACCCTAAATCTAGTTAGCATTCTTAATTTACATCTTGCTGTGGAAGAGGTAAGCATATATCTTTTACAAAAAACTCATTTTTCACATATTATGTATAATAAGTCTCACATCAAAAGTATTTTATTTTAGTTGAAAAATGTATATCAGATATGTTGATGTACTGGTAGTTTGTGAAAACTTGAGTGAACTAGCAAAAGTGTAGCTCTAGGGTTTCTAGACAAAGCACCTTTCCCAAATTGGTGGCTTTGGTGCAAAATAATAAAACAAATAATAATAAAGAAATAATCTGCAGATGTTCCTCAAAATTATAAAGGTTTAATTAAATATGAGACTCCAATGTCTATTTTTAATCCTAGAGTCTTGGCTCTAAATCTTCAGGTTTCAGAAATCAGCTCAATTAGTTGTACTAGTTACTGTATTTCACGGACACCAATAATATCAGCATAATGGAGGTTTTAATTGTTGATAATTATATTTAGAGTTATACTGTGCAATCTGGTTACTACAATAGTCAGTTGAGGACAACAAAAACAATAAAAAATGTATTTTAGACACGTTTGCGAAGCTGATGTTGCAGACTGATGTTTTAAATTATGAAATTTGGTAAAGGTGAAGATACTTCAATATTGCAGTTGAACACAACCTATAGGAATTATTAGAAGGTGTTTAGATTTTGAAATGTATTTTCATACAGTTTAAAGGAACACGATCTAGCAAAAGGACAAAGAATTGATGCAACTGACTAAATTATACAAGATTTACAAGAAAATCACATTCAATATAAACACTACATGCAATTAAAAAAGCAGACACTACACTCAACCTTTGCTGCTACATTTGTTGCAGTGCTTGATATCTCTTCAAAGCCAGCATGATTCGAAGAAACATGAACCAGTTCCCTATCATAAGTGACGTGTAGATTAATATGGTTGACATTAATCTTTAATCTATGTAGATGTACAGACAGGTGACAAGTGAAAAGCAAAACCAACATAAAGTTTCTCAGTAAGGAATTGGGCCACCACAAGTCACCAGAAAAGCTTCACTGCGCCTTGACATGGATTCTACGAGTCCCTGGAACTCTACTGGAGGGATGGAACAAAATGTATTCTCTCAATTGGTATTTTGAGGATGATGGTAAGTGTCCCAACATGTCAATCCAAAATTTCCCATTTTCAATTTGGTTTAGATCTGATAACAGCGAGAAGGCCAAAGAATATTATTCAATAGATTTTCATCCTCATCAACACATTGACCCTTCGTGCCCTGTGGATGGGGGTATTGTCCTTCTGGAAGAGACCACTCCCATCGGTTGATCACTCATAATAACTTTCTAATGATTAACTTTCTGTCCCTTTAAGTGGACAAGTGGACCCAAACAGTGCAAAGAAAATTCCCCCGCATTATCTCCAATTGTTATATTTCTCCACTCATTTATTCAGGTTATTCCTTTAATTTGTCACCCGTCTGTACAAAAGTATTAGAATAAATGAGCATATCCTAATTAATTACATTTTATGCAGTTAGCAGATGCTCTGAATAAACTGTAACTCCACATGTCATATAACACATTAAATCTCTCAACATTTATTTAGCAGTAAATGTTTTGTTTAAAAAAACACGTTTTGCATGGTATGTATTAATTTAAAGAAATCCCTAATCCATTTTATATGATATTGAAAGCCTTTCCTGAACCTTTACGTTACAAATTTCAAGCGAATGTTTTATTTAGGTCAATCATTTTTTTCAGAAGTCTAGAATGGTCCCAAATCTTCCAAGAATAGGAGCCATGTTTATTGCTAGCAAATGTGGCAAGGAATATGCTGAGGGAGGCAAAAAAAATCCATGTATTTGCATTTTCCATACTGTCACAACTTTTTCAGGGATTGGGGTTACACAATTCTGAATACAAACAATAAAAGGGTAACACTTTCCGATAAGGGTACATGAACTATCATTAATGAATTAAAAGAAATAACACAGAAACCAAAAGAAACAAGAAGATGGTGCAGCCCAGATGACATCATCCAACCAGTAGCTTTGTTTTGTTCAGATGGTTGGTAAACCCAGACTCCACCATGTTTCTGGATTACACCCACCACATATGGACCGTTGCCTGGTGCAGAGAACACAACACAACCAAAATTCACTTTCAAACAGCTGGGAAAAGAATCAAGAATTTGAAGGAGCTAAAGAGAAGTGAAGTAGAGGTTCACAAAGGTTCCATTTTCTCTTAGCTGTAATGTTCAACTGACAGTCCATTCACAAAAAACGCTGGCGCCAACCCAAACACAGCGCCTGTGTATCTGGGCTTTCACTTAAATCCTTGAAAGTCTATACTACACTGAGATGTATTATACTTCTAGGCTTGCAATATGTTCAAGCATGGGCCTCAAGGTCTAAGTTCCCAATGTCTGTGGCTGCAAGTTATTTGAATGAAAATAATACACCTTTAACACCCCATAGACCCACACCTGCTATATGTATTAGTACTATTGCTTAAAGAAATGGTTTTGTACATGTAGGGGTTTAACGGACATTGGCAGCAGCTGCAGATATTCAGGTCCATAAACATTTGGACAGTGAAACAATTGTCTAAATTCTGTCTCTGTAAACCACCACAATGGATTTGAAAGGAAACAGTCCGAATGTGCTTTAAGTGTAGACTTCCATTTATATATATTCTCCCAAGTTTAGGGGTTAGAAAGTAATTGGACAAAAAACATAATCATTATTGAAATAGTGAGTTTTAATACTTGGTTGCAAATCCTTAATGTCTTCATGAAGTCTGTAAATGATTTCTTCCCTGGTGATGCTCTGCAAGGCTTTTAAAAAGGTGTCTTTATTTCTTGATTTTTCTTGGTGCGTTTGGCTTTCAGTTTTCCCTTTAGCAAGTAAACTGCATGCTCAGTTGTAGTCAGGTCAGGCGATTGACTTATCATTGACTTAGCTATTTCAAACCATTCCACTGTGTTGCCCTAAAAATATGTATTGGGTTGATTTCACTGTATGCTTTGGGGTTATTGTTCGTCTGCACTGTGAAGTGGCACCCAAGGAGTTATGCAGAATGTAGCTGAACCTGAGCAGATAATATAGCCCTAAACACTTTTAAATTCATCCTACTGATTTTGTAATGTAGTCACATCATCAAAAATAATAGTGCAATAGCACTATCTCCACCATGTTTCACTGATGAGATGGTATTCTTCAGGTCACAAACAGTTCTTTTCCTTCTCAATACTCTTTTCTTCCCATAAATCTGGACAAATCTACGACTCTAACAAAGAGTTGAATTTGCCACAGCTGTTTTTGATATTTCTCTGATGGGTTTGTTTAGATTTTCTTCTTAATGATGGCTTTGCACACTGCAGTCACAGGTCTTTGGACTTCATGTTGATAATTGAAAGCAACAGATTCAGAATGAAAATTCCACACCTGAAGTCAAATCTAGACTTTTTTTCTGCTTACTTGTAACTAAACTAATGAGGGAATGACACATACCTGGTCATGTATGCTGTGGTGAGACAGCTGAAATAATATCGACTTAAACAATGTACAAATATTCATGAACTGACTGTATATGCATTGGGTCTACTTACTTCAGATTAAAATTAACAATGGCAAGGTCGATAAGGACAATAAGGCAATAAGTGATATTTCTAGATGGTAATGTTTCATTGATAAGCCTATTAGGTAACTGAGATTTCCATTTATCCTTGGGACAAATTCAAGATATTTTAAGTATGACCAGATGCTGACAAAACCTTTCTATAAGATTTTTGCTCTCCCTCTGACCTGTAGTTCCCTTCTATGTTCCTCTGTATGCATGGTCGGGTTGTCCCTCTGGGCCACGCTGAGGTGGCTGCCTTTGTTCCTGACCTTAGCCAGTCTCCCTTGGCGACCATTTCTGACAGCTCCACAGAGGTGGACAGGAGCTCAAAATCCATCATCACACTTCATTCTCCTCCACTATCTGATCTATGATAGCTCTAATAATAGCCACTGGCAGTGCAGCCTAGGCTACACCCTGTCTTCCTGAGTGCCCAGTACACCTTGAGCTTGTGGAGATTACAGCCACCCATTCAAAGGCCATTAATATTTTATTTACTTATCATCTTCTCTGGGGCCATCACTCTCAGTGCCAGGCATATTCCAACAGAAGGAGGAATAAAGTGACCTTTTCCAATGGCCCTCAAGTAAGTCACAAGAAGGAACAATGTACTACAGCTTCTAACCTGGGCATTTGTTCTTGTTACCTAACCTTTAAACAAACATGACACACGTGGGCACAGGAGAAAACAACATATGTTATGAATAACATACACTGAAGTGGACTGGCTTTGTCTATAACTATTGTTAAAAAAAATCCCAGTAACTACAAATCTAATCTTTCAATGCACACTGCAAAAACAATATTACATTATTCTTCTGAACTATTTAACTTATTTAAGTACCAAACACAACCAATGTGTTCACATTAACCTATCATTTCAGTATTATTTTAAGGGAAATCTGCAGCAATGGAAATAGTGGAATTTTATCATGAATTTTACTACAGGGTGGAAATGGACCAATATTATGTCCTGAAATATTTGACCAGTTTACTATGTCAGGTATCATGAAAACATTGAGCACATTCTAATAATTCAAATCCTCACTCAGTAGTTAGACAAATTTTAACATTTGACATTTTAGTCATTTAGCCGATGCAGAGTGACGTATAGTGAATACAGGAGAAACTTAGGGTAAAGTGCCTAGCTCAAGAACACAACAACATTTAACACAGTTGGGAAATGAACCGGCAACCTTCCAACTACAGAGCCACCTGTCACCAATATACTTTAGAGCAGTGGTCACCAATCCTGTTCCTAGAGATCTACCATCCAGACTATTTTCATTTTAGCCCCAATTTAGCACACCTGATCCCACTAATTAGCTAGATGAGGAGCTGAATGAGGCTGAAATATTTGCAGTTGAAGTAAAAACTTACAGGATGGTAGATCTCCAGGACCTGGATTGGTGACCACTGCTTTAGAGAGTGATCGATTTCATACAGTGCAGATACAGATCAATTGTCAAAGTCTTGGAACCCCAGCTACTAGCCAACACATGTCTCTTGAAATATAAAATAAGACTCTGCACTGCTACAGACTTTAAGTCAAGTGGATGGAAAGAACCGTGGGCAGAGCAAACTGGCAAGCATTGCCTACCCGGGGGGCAAATCAGCAGGGATTTCCTGCCCTCAACTGGCTCCAGTGAGTCCCTCAGGCGTCAGGCTGTTGCCAAGCTAATTGAGTTTGCCAGGTGAGTGAGTGTTGCCCCACGTGACTTCATGACTGGAAGAACAGAGCGGAATGATGCCTAAGTGAACGGCTTGCAATCCTCTGGGCCAGAGCTGGCCAACCCTGTTCCTGGAGAGCCACCATCCTGTAGGTTTTCACTTCAACCCTGATATAGCACACCTGATTCTAATAATTACCTTAAGGAAAGCTAAAACATGTTGCCCACAACAAGGGTTAAGGTGAAAACTGAAGACACAGGATGGTGTCTCTCCAGGAACAGGGTCGGCCAGCCTTGCTCCGGGCAGTTGAAAGTTGAACATCAGGGAGAAAAGAGGAAGTTAATAGGTTAATTTGAAAGATAATACATAATATTATGACTAAAGATAACCAACCTAATTGGATATACTGTATATTGGTAATGAATAGTACCATATATGCTGCATATAAAAAGTATATTGAAAAAACAACAGAAGAACAACTGAATAATAAATTATACTGTTATTGGAAATTGTTCAACCAATGTAACGTAGCTCCTTTGAATTCCACTGTAGTGTACACATTCCACAAAAATGAAAAAGAACCACACTGTCAACACACAAATTGCCTGAACGGAACCCACTCTGAGTCATTATGAGTGACAGTTCAGCAATTTTGATAGCACAAATGGGACACAGTGATTTCTTTTCTCATTCTGCTGTACACGGACAGTTATTTCTTATCAGGTGGAAAAGGTCATAACCTGCTTAGGGCATGCTTAACTCTCCCTAACCTTTTGGTTGATCATTTCCACACAGATAATTTTCTCTTCAATATTCTGCCAGCACAAGAGAATATTACGCAAAGACTCACTGGACTGATAAATCCACCGCTTAGAGTGCCAAGCGCTGAGAACACCTTCCCAAATCTCCCACTCTCTTGATTACCATTTTTAGTCTGCCACCACTTTTATGTTGCCAAGGGCAATCTATTTCCTTGCAACTGTACAGTCTGTGAATTTTAAATGTGTATGAGTAAGGTTTTGTGAACTCCTCAGTTCAATATTGTTAATTGCATTGTATGCTTAATATACCCAGTGTTCTGTGACAATGATTTTTATTTTTCCTAATTTTCTTCCCGTCCCAATTCCCACTAACCCTGGCGCAACTCCTTGGACAGATCTGTGGGATGGCGAGGGGCACGCACATGGTTTATCCAACCACATATTGCAGAGCCGCCGATTCCTTTAGCACTGCTCATCCAACATGGACGCCTTTAGTCAGATCATGTACGGGATGATTATCCGTGAATCCCTAACCGACCCCTATATCCTACCCCCTCGCTCGTAATGCCCTCCGTGGTCACGTGTTGATGACGAAACTCCGAGAGTGACTTCTCCCCAGGTGGCTAGGGATTTAGTAAACGCATCAACTTCTGGACATACTCCTGACTTGACTGGTGCAGTTCATGGTCCACTGTTAAATCATAAAACAAAAATGGATTTCAAATTTTCAAATCCTTCCTATATTTAATGATGAACTTACCATAATTAACAATTTAACATTGTCACGTGTAGGTAATGAGTGAGGAGTCACAAGCAGAGATCAAAATGAAAATAGGCTTTTACTGGGAAATTCACATCTAGTTAAACAACATGCACTTGTATGTGAAAGAAAAGGGTGGCATAAACAGCACGGCCACAAACACTGCTTAATAGAAATAACAAATGGAACAAACAGCCTAGTATTGTCACAGGAATCAACATACATATAGCAGTCTACATAACGGGTACAGGTCTACATAGAGTTTTACATAATCAATAGTCTACATCACAGGTGTCAAACCGGTTCCACGGAGGGCCGAGTGTATGCAGGTTTTCGCTCTTACTTTGTACCTAACTGATTGAATAGGTTACTAATTGGTTAAGATCTCCCCTCACCTGGCAGTCTAGTTCTTAATTGGGCTCTAATTGAAAGGAAAGATCAAAAACCAGCATACACTCGGCCCTCCGTGGAACCGGTTTGACATCCCTGGTCTACATAAAAGTTCTAAACACGGACAAACAGGAACAATCCCCCACAACACCCTTCACATCTGGTGGAGCTATATAGGCAACACAACTAGGGACAGATTGGAGCAGGTTACTGCTGATGAGAGTGTGTTGATAAGAGAGGGGAGCGGTGAGGTCAGAAGGCAGGAGACTCTGACCGCCTGATCCTGTTTGTGCCAGTAGGGGGAGCTCCAGGATCTTCAGTGATGACAAACATTTTATTTTTGACATATTCTGTTTATGTGTCAAACAAAGGCACAACATATCACTGGGCAGGCCTATATATTTGTTTGTGTGAAAAAAGTAACCCGTTGCATTATGGGAGTCTACTCACTTAGCCACTTGTTAGCAAAGGTTGTATTGGTGGTATCGGAGAGTCTAATTAGCCCCTACACCCTTGATCATTTTCACTCCCTCCGCTTTGCAACTGCAAATGGCGGAGGCACGCGTGAACAAGCAATTTGAGGGCCGAGGGTGGAGTGGAGGGTGCAGGGGTCGGTTTAAGACTATGTTCACCAACTTTACTACCTCAACTGAATTTACAGGTGCCCGATCTGCACACAAGGAGTTTTTAATTTATCCCAAAAAATTAAAGAACGTGTGTATATTCTTTTGTTTTTTATGTGTAAAAGCATGTAAAACATGATAAGGCTTTATATTAGATACTGTCAAGCTCCCTGGGCTCATGGACCAGTGTGCAATGTTTGGGGGACATACAAACAAGTCAACATCAAAATGCTGCACTTCTTTCTAATTGGATTTCAATACATTTTTAACACCCAGCTAAAACCCAACTTCAAAAATGGTTGTTTTATGCAAGATGATGTCCTACATCATTGTAAATTTGTTATTTTGTAATTTTCACTTCCTACTTCCTGTCTGTAATCTATTTAGTCAAATAGAAAGACCATCGTCGGATTTGAGGCGCGATATCTCCGGCTCTGATTAACCCACCAAGCTGAACTACCGCTCATTATTTGGGTCTAATTCTCCTCTTTCCAAGAGTACCAAGCTTTAGTTGCATATACGATTCATGAGATAATCGCGTTTGACGGTCTAGAGTGTCAATAGACCAAAAGGTTGTTCGTTCTCACCATTGTGTTTAGGGGCTGGATGATTCAACTGTCACTTACTAACTTAACTTAACTAACAAACAGACTCCCGACTTCTGTACTGCTTATAATGTCCTAACCAATGAGTGACCGAGCTGCAACCTTTTTTCTGCCTGGACACAACAACTACTAAACCTCCCACAGTACCTGAGAGCACCCCCACCAGCAGTGCCCAAGGTTGGGGTTCCGCAGCCCAGCAAGCCCCCCTGGCCAAGCAGCTGGTGACCATTCTGGAGGCAGAAGTGAAGAGGGCCCTGGAGAAGACAACATTGTGGAGGGCCCTGGTGGTGACAGCGCTGCAGAAGGCCCAGATGGTGTCAGAAATGAGAGGGGCCTGGCCCTGGGACACACTAACTAACTTGGTACAGTAAATTGGATTACAGTTACATTTGGTGTACTGTCCAATCAATTACAATAATTGTTCTGTAAAACAAAATTACAGCGTTACTGGCCAATTGCTGCCAGTATGTTAGTGTTAAAATTTTTTTTAAAGTGCACTGCATGCTAACAGGCTATTCCTCATTAAAAGTGATGATGAGGAAAATTTGGCAAGAGTAACATTTCAAAATGAAGCTAAACTGAAAAGGTTTCCTACTTCCTGTTCACTCAAACAACCTTAGAATAAGTGCAATCTAGAAGCAGTTATAAAAACGGCAACATGATGGTATTAAACCACATGACACTTGAGCTCAAAGAACAAAAGTCCAAATACCCAGCATTGCCTACGACATTTTACAATAAAGCTACCAACATACAGACCGGTGACAAACAGGAAAAACCAACATAAAGTGGCTCAGTAGGTTGCTGCCAGAACAGCGTTGAAATGCATTTGCATGGAATCTAAGTTTCTGGACTTCGACTGAAAGGATGGATCACCGGTCTTCCAAAAGATATTTCCTAAATTGGTAATTGATGATGCTGGTGGGGAGATCTGTCTAAAGCAATGTGATGTCATGGGAGCACCGTAACTATACTCGCGCGTGGTGTTTGAGACACTAGTTGCAGTCTTCTCCTGAACAGAGGTGTCGCAACTGAGGAGAGGCTACCGACTTTGATATTTCAAAGGACTAGAAGAAGAAGAAAAAGGTCAAGATGGCAGAACGGGCAGCAGCATTGACGTTAATGTCAACAGTGGCTAAGATTATCTTAACTGTGTTATTATGAACCATTTAAAGTTTTATTATGAACCATTAAATATGTAATTATGAATCGTTTACTGTGCCCTCAAACTCGTCCGTGCTTCCTGTTTCCGCTTTGTCGCGCGCCGCTGAAAAAAAGTGGTGCACGACCTCGGCTTGGGCGCTCTAAATCCTTGCGCGCCAGCAAAATCTACATAATTTTGATGTCACTTTGGCACGCGCCAGGTCGTGAACGGTGAATATACTGCAGGCTTTACACATCGGTCTATAGTCTCCCATAGTTTTTAAATTGGCTCGATATTGGTGACTGCGAAGGCCATAGCATATTATTAACAACATTTTTAAGTACATCAAACTGTTCAGTGACCACTTGTGCCCATTGGACAGGGGCATTGTCCTACTGGACGAGATCACTCCCATCAGGGTAAAAATGTTTCACCATGGTTTAAAGACGATCACTTTGTAATGATTTGCAGTGACCCTCCATTCATGTTTTTCCTAAAAGAAAGCTCCTCTTCGCTTGCAAATGCTATAAGCACCGCATTTACCAAGTCTTAATTTATCTAAAATACAAATGATGATATACCAGAAACTACTGCTGCTCACAAATCACACAATTATATAATATTGATGTACTCATTAAGAAAGGATTTAGATATAGTATCTTGTTAATGGTTAATTCGTTTTCTATTTTACAGTTTAGTCATTTACCAGAAGCACTAATTCACAGCAACTTATGTAGATTACTGAGTGAACACATTTGGAACCAATAGAACTTTATAATTGTGTGTAGTTTGTTTGTTAGGGGATGAATGAGCCAGTTGGAAGCTTGAGAAGGTTGGGATATAATAATGAAGTTTGAAATGTGGCCAAGCGACCAAGGTTAACAACCCTAATCTTACAACTTGGAACATTTAGTGACCACATAGGACACCTGTCTAAAGAATCTACCCTGCTTGGATATACCTCCAATGTACCTTCTTTGTAGCCAAGCAGACCACAGACCAATGCCCTCTAACAATATTGGATTGCCTAGGTTTTCTTTTGCATACATAATGCCCAAAAGAACATGTTGTTAGAGGCAGAAAACAAATAGAATGCTATCTACATACTGTAGTATTGCTAATACAGACACTCGCCTCATACAACGTTTAGACAAATCAAGATTTATGTAGCTTGAAATATACACAATAATATACAGATATATAGAAACACAACTTACACAAAGACAATGATGCACACGCAGCATGGAATTATGACAATGAGAAACAAGTATGGATGACTAAAGCTGGATTTATACTTCTGCATTGTGGTTACCGCAGTTTTTTTTCAAGAGGCCACATTTACACAGGCAGCCCAATTCTGATTTGATAAGACTAGATTTTTTGCCAAAGATATTAATTATTTAAAAGTTTTCTATAATGTATCCTAGTAGAAGTACCTCTGCCATTTATATTAACCATCGACAGGCGTGACTATTTTTACTTCTACTTTTTACTTAAAGTACATTTAATATCACATACAGTGCCTTGCGAAAGTATTCGGCACCTTGAACTTTTCGACCTTTTGCCACATTTCAGGCTTCAAACATAAAGATATAAAACTGTAATTTTTTGTGAAGAAGCAACAACAAGTAGGACACAATCATGAAGTGGAACGAAATTTATTGGATTTTTCAAACTTTTTTAACAAATAAAAAACTGACAAATTGGGCGAGCAAAATTATTCAGCCCCTTTACTTTCAGTGCAGAAAACTCTCTCCAGAAGTTCAGTGAGGATCTCTGAATGATCCAATGTTGACCTAAGTAACTAATGATGATAAATAGAATCCACCTGTGTGTAATCAAGTCTCCGTATAAATGCACCTGCTCTGTGATAGTCTCAGAGGTCAGTTGAAAGCACAGAGAGCATCATGAAGAACAAGGAACACACCAGGCAGGTCCGAGATACTGTTGTGGAGAAGTTCAAAGCCGGATTTGGATACAGAAAGATTTCCCAATCTTTAAACATCCCAAGGAGCACTGTGCAAGCAATAATATTGAAATGGAAGGAGTATCAGACCTCTGCAAATCTACCAAGACCTGGCCATCCCTCTAAACGTTCAGCTCATACAAGGAGAAGACTGATCAGAGATGCAGCCAAGAGGCCCATGATCACTCTGGATGAACTGCAGAGATCTACAGCTGAGGTGGGCGAGTCTGTCCATAGGACAACAATCAGTCATATACTGCATAAATCTGGCCTTTTCTGAAAGATGTCCATAAAAAGTGTTGTTTAAAGTTTGCCGCAAGCCACCTGGGAGACACACCAAACATGTTTGCTCTGGTCAGATGAAACCAAAATTGAACTTTTTGGCAACAATGCAAAACGTTATGTTTGGCATAAAAGCAACAAAGCTCATCACCCTGAACACACCATTCCCACTGTCAAACATGGTGGTGGCAGCATCATGGTTTGGGCCTGCTTTTTTTCAGCAGGGACAGGGAAGATGGCTAAAATTGATGGGAAGATGGATGGAACCAAATACAGGACCATTCTGGAAGAAAACATGATGGAGTCTGCAAAAGACCTGAGACTGGGACGGAGATTTGTCTTCCAACAAGACAATGAACCAAAACATAAAGCAAAATCTACAATGGAATGGTTCACAAATAAACATATCCAGGTGTTAGAATGGCCAAGTCAAAGTCCAGACCTGAATCCAATCCAGAATCTGTGGAAAGAACTGAAAACTGCTGTTCACAAACGCTCTCCATCCAACCTCACTAAGCTCGAGCTGTTTTGCAAGGAGGAATGGACAAAAATTTCAGTCTCTCGATGTGCAAAACTGATGAGACATACCCCAAGCGATGAGACACACCCCAAGCGACTTACAGCTGTAAAGTTTTGCCAAAGGTGGCGCTACAAAGTATTAACTTAAAGGGAAACTTAACTTAAATTTTTCAGTTTTTTATTTGTTAAAAAAGTTTGAAATATCCAATTAATTTTGTTCCACTTGAATTGTGTCCCAATTGTTGTTGATTCTTCACAAAAAATTACAGTTTCATATCTTTATGTTTGAAGCCTGAAATGTGGCAAAAGGTCGAAAAGTTGAAGGGGGCCGAATACTTTCACAAGGCACAGTATTTACTTTTGGTACATAAGTACATTTAAATTCAGATACTTTTAGACATTTACTCAAGTAGAAATCCAGTAGGTGACTTTTGACTTTTACTGGAGTAGGGTTTTTTAGTACAGTATCTTTAGTTCTACTCAAGTATCATGCTCCAGTACTTTTTACATCTCTGCGAAGCGTAGCAGAACAAATAAACTGTTCCTGCTGTTTTGTTTGCACCTTATGTTGTGCTGCTTATGTGTATATAGTTTATGTATACAGTTTATGTATACATATATAGTTATATTTTGTGCTGCTTCTACCTGCTTGCAACTTTGTGCAGGTTACTGCTAATAAAGAACAATAACGTGACTTCACAGCTGGTCTTTATTGATAAAAAGCATTTTTCTTAAAACATAAATGCGAAGGAAAATTCAGATATAACAATCACCTAGCTAAGAGTAACAATAAACAATCAAGTTGACCACCAGGTTGACCACGACACACTATGTGGTTCTGCCTTTAAGCAAAACAGCGGCGAAGAAACTAGACACAATGTGGCATAAAAACACCAACGCTAACTAGTGGTTCGGCAGTGTAATTGCAGCGCAACGCAGATATCGACACAGAAGTATAAATGCTCGATGTAAGCTACAGCGAATGCTTACAGCGTAGGTTACGCAGTAACCTTGACGCAGAAGTATAAATCAACCATAAGTGTCCCGATTGGCAGCAGGCATTGTTGGTAGAGATTCCCCTGGAACCAGGAAGGCAGGCGTGGCGGAAGGAACCGTTGATGGAGACAGAACAGTTTCTCCATACTGAGTATATTGTGGCAGAGCCACTGCCTCAGCACCTGTAGACAGCGCCAGATCAGGATGCGGAGCCATGGCCTCCGTAACGGCAGGTAATTCTAGCACAAGGGGGCGGAGCCACTTCTTCAGTGACAGCTGCAGGTGGCTTTGGCACAGTGGGCGGAGAGGAGGGTGAGGAGGGTGTGACCGCTGGCACTGGTGGTGTAATCTCTGGCATTGGAGGCCACTCCCCCAGCTGCTTCTGTAGAGGCGGCACCCCCTGGCATGATGGAAACAGCTTCCCCTGTTGTGATGGTGTCATGGAAGGAGAGGTGGACCGGGCAGGGGGCCTGGTGGCTCAGGCAGGTTGATTGGTGGCCCGGGCAGGTATTCTTGGGCCTCCACACCCCCCAGTGCCCCCCCAAAATATTCCTTGGGGACACCAAGGGACTGGCGCCTCCTCTGCTCCTCATATTTCTGTACCATTGGGCTGCAACGCTGGCCAGGAACAGAAAACTCCTTTATTAAAATACCTTTTCTGGGTTCTCCCAGTTGTCATCCCCTCCCAGTCTGTCTCCTCCTCATCAGAGGAGTATATCTCCAGGTCCTCCATACACAGGGTTTTACAGTCCAGGTGCAGGCTGTACTTCCTCCCTGTGCTTCCCCCACCATTTTATGGGGGGAGCGTAGCCGAAGTAGGCACGCAGACCATCACACTCCTTCACCTTCTATATGATTAGCATAACCGGCTGCATCGCAGTTGTGTTTGTCTGGGTCTGCATCTTCTTAGATATTGGGCACGTCATTCTGTGATGGTTCGAGGTGGTATGAAGGGAGCAAAGCAAGATGCAGGATATATGTTGTACCTTTTATTTAGTGGTAGAACGAATGGTAGTTGCCAACACTTGGCTAATGTTAAACACTGGGCAACAGTAATGCCCAAAATAACATGCTGTTAGAGGCAGAAAACAAATAGAATGCTATCTACGTAGTATTGTTATTACAGACACTTGTCTCATACGACGGATAGACAAATCAAGATACATAGCTTGAAATACACACACTAATATACATATATACATATATATATATATATATATATATATATATATATATAGAAACATGACTTGTTTCTATGATGCACACCCAGCATGAAATTAACAGAGACTATAAGGAGTGGGTAATCATGACAATGAGAAACCGGTATGGATGACTAAGTGTAAATGATGAACAGCTGTGTGCGCACAAAGATGGGTAGAGGAACTCCAAATGAATAGTATGACAGTAATGTCCAGAATGACCATGAGGGCCAGGGTCCCTGACAGCCAGTCATGCGAGGGGCCGTGATAGATATGATTGTAACTAATAGATATGAGATTTAAAAAACTATTTTCTATATGGGCATACGTCATTCTTAAGTGACCTTTCTGACAGGGTTGAGATGCTATCAATTAGTGGATAAAGTAGGCCTAGGCCACACATGACATATAGCTTACTAGAGTCAAAGTAAAATCCCTTCAGACAACTGTACTTTGGTAAAGGTTTTCTATGAACATTTAAATAAAGTATCAAATGTAGTAGGCTAATTGTCTCATCATTATAATGTCATATTTTATGTGAAGGCACTGTATATCCTTTACTATTAAGGATAAGACCAGTTCAATGTTTAGGCTTTTGTTGCTGATTTAGGGTTGATTTGTAAGCTTTGTTTATTTTTTTCTTTGCTACAAATGGTATACAGAAATAAGACATATGTCTTCTGAAATGTGAAAATTACAATTCTTCAAATTAAAATGTAGCAATGTCTGTATATAGTAGGTTAATTACTGAGGATATATTGTTTCATAGCATCCCGATCAAACCAGTGACTAGATTCCTTGAATTGTTAGAATCCTACAAGGTCCATACTGCTTTGCCTGTGTAATATGACATCTACGTTTTTAAAGAAAGAAAATTAAATTTCTGTGCTTCTATTACACAGCCTGTTGTGCCATGAGGCAGGGTTGCCAACTTTGGGACGTTGTTTGACGTGAGCCTCGGTAAAATTTTGGTGACCGCATGCGGAGAACACTTTTCTTAACCCTAACCCTAATTTTAGAAATGTCAGTCCTTCTTTACTATAATATAAACCCTGATTTATGCAAAAAAACAACTAATAGAATGGAAACGCTTATTTTTTTTACTGCTGAAAGTGTGAGAATCACGCCAGATGCGTGAGAGTTGGCAACCCTGCATGAGGCATGATAGATAATGACAAACTGATATCAAAACTGTCAGAGAAATTAACATTACTTGATAACATCATAACAGGCTAGCTAACAGGCTAGCTAACAGGCTAGCTAACAGGCTAGCTAACAGGCTAGCTAACAGGCTAGTAGTTGTTGCTTTTCAAACTGAAATTATTTCATGCCAGCATCTTCATACCCATATTGTCATACGTTGTCAGTGTTGAATTGTAGTTCAAGCTACTTTGATGAACATAAAATTTAAGGCTGTCAAAACGCAATTAATGCAATAAAATATATAAATTAATACAATTCATGCCGTAAATGAAATGTGTGCCATTAACGCGCATTGTCTTTATTCATCCGGAACCATTCACAGTGCGTGCTTGATTTGGAAACAAGTTTTTTAAAGCACTGGACCAGCATTTTTCAAAAACTTTTAAAATCCATGTGGGAGATGTAGCTACAGAGCACTTCACTGGTGTTTTTATGAAGCAATATAGAGTTGGCATTCGTGTGGTCACAGTAAACCCTGCCAAACTGTGTGTTATAATCATAGCCTACATATAGTTAGTAGCCTACACAGAATGCGACGTTCCGAGGTGTTTTATCTAGACATTTGGAGATTTGTAGCTAATGGTTAGCCTATTCCTCTTGCATCCCTCATCCCGCTCTCCCTACACAAAAACAGCGAACGAGAAGTTCAGTGGTGTGTTGTGTGCTCAGCTTTGTTGAGGAGAAAGTGAGAGAGAAAGGGATCACTTCAATATCAGGTAGGAACTTTGCCTATATAAGAATGATGGAGAACACACTAAATAGGAAATTCTAAAACCTAGCTTGTAGAATGGTAGGTTAGTATTACGTTTATTTAGCTAAGCATTAAAGTCCCTATCAAATGTTGTGGTTCCACAAAATGTACAAATCCAGTAATTATTGTTCATCATCACTTATCAAGGACTCCTCCCCTCCAAAATCCGGTGCACCTGGTTTCGGTCATCAACAGCAATCCCATCATGCCCTTCATCATATCATATATCAATTTCCCATTTTGTGTGTGCTCTCTCTCTGCCTGTGTGTAAGGTAAGGCTCTGTTATTGATATGTAAGCTCAGTTGTGCTGGTGCGATTTGTGAAAAGTGATTAGAGAGCCAGTATATATTTTTGTGTTATATATATACTTATTGTGGTGTTCGAATGAGAGCGAGAGCTTGGTCTAGTGTTGTATTTTGTGAATATTAGTATTGTTTTGTATCTTGTGTTATATTCATTCTTTGTTTCTTTTTTCACAGGGAGTTGGGGGTAGTTCAAGACGCAGCGGGGTATACATCACTTGTAGGGGTACTCCCTTTTCTAAGCACACTAGCTTGACCTGGGCGGACCACTCCCTGTAAGTTTGGCTCATTCATGGCCAGTTAGTTAGTGTTGTGTGTTAGGGATATAGGACAGGTTAGGGGCGAGGACTTTATATTTATTTCTTTGCTTTAGTCCCGTCCAGCCTCCCCTTCTCCCAACTTGTTATTTACATTACTATTATACCGTGTGGCAAAATAAACACTCTTGTTTATACCGTAACATTTTGGTCTGTGTACTTGCTAGCACCTACACCCCAAACCCTTTTTGGCTGACCTCTGGGAGTCCTTGAGCAGTGGGGTGTCAGGTCCCCCTCCTACGGGAGCTACATTATAACAATGGCATTAAAAGTTGAAGTAACAATAGAAATTGAATTAACTTAATAAATAGTAAGTTATACAGACAAATTGTCAAGTTTACTTAACTTAGTTTTATTTGTTCATGTAAATTTGCCTTAATTTAAAACAATTCAACATTTCAAGTTAACATAACTGAAGATTATGTTTTTCAAACTTAGAATAGTTTGAATAGGAATAGGAATATACTTAGGAATAGTTCATCATACTGACAAAATGGTTAAGTGGACTTACAGTAGCAGTCTTTAGTAGTAAAAGACTAAAGGTAAATTTGATATAAGCTAGGATAACTTAACATTTAAAATACTCCTAACTTGAAAAAGGTCTTGCAAATAGTTGACTGGAAATAATAAATTAAAACAACATTTTTGTTTTTATAGTGTACAGTCACGCCAAGGTTCTTTGCACTGATGTACATGCCTAGCAGGCCATACAGCAGAAGAAGAACAGCTCCTTCTTATCAAGGTTGAGCTTGAGGTGTTGGGCAATCATGCAAGCACAGATGTTAGCCAGGCATTCAGTGATGCATGTAGTCGCTGGATGAAGCTTTTTAGTATTGGGCAGTTGATCTCAGTGCAATCTTTCTGAAGGTCTCTGATCACTTCTGTCACCAAACCTGCTCACTCAGTCCTACCCAATGGACATGCACATTTACAACCTCTCTCTTTTAGTCAATCAATCAACTGCTTAATCAATCAAATGTATGTTATAAATGCATTTTTACATCATCAATTGTCACCAAGTGCTATTCAAGATACCTGGCCTCTTTCCTCTTTTAATAAATATTCTTTCCGATTTGTCACCCGATTCTCCCTTTTTTAACATACTGTCCTCCCCCTCCACAACGTATGACTCTAATACCCACAGGGAAATGTTCAAAAATGGAATAGGATCTGTGTTTGCTCTATGGGCTCTCACTACTTGTGTCCCCAATGCTTGCTTCTAGGTCTTCTCTCAATGCACCCAATTACTGGGCTCCAGTATACTCACATTGCTTTGTGGTTGAAACTCCACTGCTCTTGTTCTTCCCCCTTGTGACACCGAGGTAACAAACACCCATTTCTGTGTGCCTAGCAAACATCTCTGCCCACTTGAAACTCAACCTTAAAATGACAGAGCTACTATTGCTCAGGGAAAAGGCATGTTAGCTCCAAGAACTCTCCATTATGGCTGACAACTCCACACTGTTTAATTGTACTATTGTTTTTTTACCCTGAATGAGTTCACATGCACCCAAGCCAGCCCAAGAAGTTGCTAGAATGTAATGAAGCAAGGCAACTGTATTTAATTACTAACCCACAAACCTCAACAATGTCTTAAGGCTTAACCTATACTGTGAGCAGGATATATATACTGTACATATTTGCATATGTCTATTTAGGTGGAACATTTAATTTTGCTGAAAATGTTCCCTAATATCATAGGAATTCTTCAGTTTCCTGGGTATGGCATTAGACTTTTCCCTGGCTTTCCTAGCATCCCCATTTGATAAAAGAGAGAATATCAGAAGCCCCAGAAGCACTAAATGATTGTCTAATGGATTTCTACTTTACAGCTGGTAATCTGGTAATCAGAGGTTCAGAGAGGGCACATCTATCACTGAGGGAACAAATAAAAGTCTTGATATGTCCTGCTTCTTTTCACCCAAGGAGGAAATGTGTACCAGATAAATGACTGCCTTGTTTCAGGAGAGACCAGATCTATTGCCAACGATTTGTGGCCAACAAAGTAATTTCGATACCAGTCCATGTATTGATAGATGGAGCCAGAATGTAATACGGATCCAATTTAGCACTAGGTGGTATAGGAAAGGAATAGCTGTGATCTTTTCTTTTTCTGTTCTCTACTTCTCACAACCTTGCTAAAATGTGGATTGGAGAAAATTAACAAACAACCCCAATGGTGACAAATGGCAATCACCTTTTAAATGAAATGTTTCGGAAAGTGAACACAATGCCCTTACAAACATTGAAAATATTTTCAAATTTAATTTGTGTCAAAAGCCTTGCAGGTGCTACAATTGTATGTTTTAGCATAAACCCTACCGGATAACTTTGCACAATTAGCTCTATGCTTGTTGGGCTAAAAACAAATATGATATAATGCATAAAATAAGTCTAATATAACACTGATTTGTAACAACTGATAATGTAAGAACTTAAAATATAATACCCAATATAATACCTAAAATATGTTTCTTCCACTCATTTTCTAAAATGTATGTTTCACTGTTATTTAACCAGGCAAGTTGACTAAGAACAAATTCTTATTTCCAGGAATGACCTGGAGCAATTAGGGTTAACTGACAGGACAACAAAATGTTCACCTCGACTGTTGCGATTATAAACCGGGGCTTTATACAGATGCCCTGTAACGGTCACACCCTCCTGGAGTGCTTGAGTCATTGTCCCCCTCCACTGACTGTGTATACAGTATATGTTGGTTGTCCCATGGACTGTCTTTGTCTCATCCTGTTTCACTCCAACCAATAGATCACTTAGCTTCCTCCCAAACACACACACCAGACTCCCCTTTCCTATTTCACCAATGCATTTTTTTTGTACCTGGTTTGTGTCTAGTAGTTTCTGGTTCATTGTTAATATGCCATGGTTGTTTGCTTTATTTATCTTTGCATGTATCTCCATTTATCCATGCACCATCTATCACATTTGTGACATGCCCAAAGCACAAGTTCACCTTGCCACCCCATTTAATGAACACTTTGCATCTCTAAATATTTTGTCAAATTATCCTCCACAATGAAATCTTCATGGGGCCCCGAAATCACTGTTACGCCCCTGGTAACACACTATTGACAATGGTAAATTTAATAAGCATCTCTTCAGACCTCATTGTCTTGAAATTATGTAATTTGTAATTTGTTCTTCTTCTTAATAGGAACACGTATTTCAATTTTTTTCTAGGACCAATAATGTCTACGATAATAGATGCCTGCCATTTATAATTTAGTGAATGTAAACCGCTACTCTGGAAATGAATGAACAATCTGTAAGGAACTTTATGTGCTGCATCTATTGTTTGGATAAAGGTTACTTAACTCAATATCTTTGTCAGTCACACACAGTGTCTCAGACAAATGATTATATTATTGATGCAAAGTACTATACATTATTGGTTTATCAATAAAGAAGTATATCGCCATGGCAAAACAAAATTGCTATTTTATACCACTAACAAGGCTCAAAATAGCACCACACGTCCACGGTAGCAGAATGAGTGTCCCTACATGCAAACTGAAGCATTGAAAAATATGTAAATGTACAGACAGTTTATTTAAATAAATAGTTTAAAAGACAGTACCATTCGCGTATACAGCCAGGCATCATCTTTGGAAAACAGACTCGACCAGTCAAACCACAAACTCTGTGCTACGTGAGCTGAACTGTAAGCAAATTGTGTTTGATTTTATTTCGCATCGCCAGCTGTAAGTCTTGCTCATTGATCTGTATGAAGGACCGCAATACCTATTGCCATGGGAGATTCCAAGGCAGAGTTTAGCTCACGTAGCACGGCGTTCGTGGTTCGACTGATCAAGTCTGTTTTCAGAAGATGGCGCCTGGCTGTATACGCAAATGGTACTGTCTCTTAATCTATTTTTTTTATAAACTGTGAGATTGATTTTAGTGATCCAAAGAGCCCGGAGACACAATACCATCCATTAGTTTGATTGAAAAACAAAATATTTTATGTTTTTGACACTTGATTCTAATTTGCATAATAATTTGGAACGTGGTGTAAGGTCAGGGACATAGGAATTAGGGATGCTCATATTGACCGTTTAACCGTTAACCGAAAATAAAACGTTTGACCGATTAATACTATCAGTTAAACGGTTAAGAAGTATTTATTTTTTACGTATATAGCCTATATTAGTCAAATCACGTGGCACGTTGACACGCGCAACCAGAGCCTGGCGCTTCGTTTTGAAAGGTGGGGAGATATAGGTAATGATGAGCGAAATATACCGGCTGCCTGTTTTGCATCTGCAACGTGTTCTTCATTTTAAAATGATTTAAAACCCATGGACATTTATGGTGACTGTAATATTAACTTGCGCTTTCATTTTTTCATGTACAGAAACGTATACGCTATCGTACGTATTGGGAAGCGTATATTATTTTATTGGCTATAATTAATCATGCTCCTGATGCATTATAGCCGACAAAATTAGGTTACCTTAAAAACAACATACAGTGATTGACAACAAGCATTTTATTTTCGGAGAGGACCGTAATGGTAATTTTAATGAAATGGGAGCGCTCGCAGTTATTGTATAGTTGGTTACATAACGCATAGCAAGCGTTATCAACATTTTGTTTTGTGTTAATGAAATATAGCCCTTATTTGCAATAGGCCTCCTGTAAGCAACAACCTTGTTCCAGATTGTCACCGAGTGTTTTCATTCTATAATTTGACAACTCGGTAAACACTGCATCAAGGCTACTTTCGTTTGATTGAAAACAGAAAGTGAAAACGTCTGCAATGAATTTTCTGCGACAATATTTTGGTTGGTGTGGACTTTACGTGTGTGAAAATGAAAGTGAAAGCAAACGTCGACACAGCTTTATGAAACGAATTAGTTTCATCGTATCGTTTAGTGTGGACTTTGCACCCCAGTGAACTTGTACACAAAGCTGGTGCACCCGGCAGCTGTTGTTGATCTGTTCTGTATGCTGTTTAGACATTAAAACAAATCCTTGAAAAAAAACGTTTGTATATTTAACGGGTTACAGACACTCGTCAATTTAATTTTTTATTTAAAGCCAATTGAATTTTATAACCTTTCAGTTAACGGTTAATAATCGGTTAACGAGTTCCGGTTGTCGGTCAGGAAAATTACCCGAAATGAGCATCCCTAATAGGAATAATATAAGTGTGTGTTTGCTTGTGACTGTACAGTGCACATATCATGGCCATGCAGGTATGTGTGCTCAAAGATTAAGAGGAACTCTTATGCCAGAAAAGTAGAATGGTAATTGATTATTCATGAGCTTGTGGTATAAAAGTAGGACGTAAGTGTAGTATGGTGGGAAAATGGCAAAAGTCTACAGCCAAATAAGAGCTGTTGAGCAGCCTGGTATCCTTGTAGTAAACAATGTTTTATTGAATGCCTGGGTAGGATGTGATTATAATAATGCTTGGCCTGTAAGTGATGGAATTAGAATTATTAATCAGCCATTGATTGAAGTGCTGTGCGGTGCACTACAGTGAAAGTACATGCAGGATCCCACAGGGCATTTGTGATGGATGAATACATGTTAAAACTAAGAACACATGGGGAGAAAAAACGTTAAGCCAAAGTGTAGTGATGTGTGCATTTGTTTTCGTGTGTGCTTGCAGTCATGCGTTTTCATTGCTTCATTATGCATAGCTCATCAAGCATAATGAACAGGCTCATAATGCAACTTAACAATTGTTTTCATATGAAATGTTAAGTATACTAGAACCCTCTCACCAACGACTCAAGATAATCAACATTGTAAATAGGCTGAAAAGTAGTCATTAACCTATTATGACACAAAATCTCTAGGGCAAAAACAAACATAACAGGCCAGGGAAAATAATATTAATATAATATATTAAAAATAAAACAGATTTTAGAGTGCATGTTTTAAATATTTATTTTTTGAATTCACTATTATTTAAAGATGCACTGTGTAGATTTTCACAGAGTGAAAAAAGTATTACATTCCCTTTCAGTGAAAACTGTCCAAAAGCTTTGATTTTAAAGAAAAATGTGAGTTGTGACTCTAGTGTTTGTAAATACACACACCACTCTGACTTTAATATAATTTATGCATTTTAGGCCATGCTTGTTTGTGTTACAAAGCACTTCATACTGTAGAGAATCATAATCCAATATACATTGTTTTTTCAGATTTTTTGAAAATTGAATTTTTATATAATTTGTAAACTAGTCCGCTGGAGAGAAAAAGTATTTACATTATTACAGTCCGAATTCACACATGTAGAGTAACAGCTTAAAAGATCCATTCCGCAACTTTCATGATTGTAAAAACAATTTCGGCCCAGAATTTAAGTCGGGAGGTGTAATATAGTGTTTATTTTATAGGTACAATCTAAGTAGAATTGTTATTTTACCACTGTTAGCTTGAAATCTGACGATGTTTTTCACTGCTATGGCAGCCATTTTGCTACTTAGCGTCAGGGAGGGAATCTCCAACGATGTGTCACATATGGTTCACCAAAGTGGGAGAAGTACTGTTGGCAAAACTGTCAATCAAACCAGAGTAGAACAGTGATGTGAAATGAGAATGCAGGGCGGGCCCAACCTCTAGAGACAGCAGAGATAGTAATAGGGACCCGTTTTAGCACAACAGCGACATTAATTGTTGACGAATGAAAAAAGCTATTTATGAATTATGGTAAACATCTTCATAATAGTGTGGTAAATATTTATACATTTTCACCTATCAAAAAATATGTGTCATTCAAAACTACTTTTTAGTTATATTATATTTATAGTAATATTCTGCCAGCCTCAGCTCTGGGTCTTGAGCCAAATGCCCAGGGCTTTGATTGCATAGAAATTGCTTGCTATGGGGGAGGACTGCACCAATGACATTGTAGATTACTTTTACAGCACTAAATTAAATGGACCACTTTAGGGCTTTGAAATCAACTTCCGGATTTCTGTATCACATACTCTACAGACAGTGCTATAGGGAAACTTGTAATTGTCTTCTAATTAAATAGTTGTGCATCAGTCATCATGGCAACTGCCATAGAAACTCTGATCATTGTAAATAAAACTGATGAACTATAATACTGTACCAGATGTTCAATACCAGTATTTTTTTTTCACACTTTTTGAAAATCTATGGCCAGGTTTTCATGTCATGTACAGTACAGCTACTGTAACACTTGTCAGAATATCTTTCTCTTAAGAACAACAGTTTTTTACTTGAATAGAAGTTATTCCTTTAAAGGTTTCGCATGACTGATTAATGGGAAACTGGGATTAAAAGGATTTTTTATAGAGGTTTCCTTTATCTTATTTCCTCTCTCTGCAACACTCTCTTTCTATAGCGGTGCAATACTGACAACTTCAATGCACAATCATGGAAAATGCTTGTTTTTTTATACAGTTCTTCCTTCTTAACCTTACAGCCATGCATGTGGAGTCTTTTTTTGCATGTGGAGTCTCCAATGTAGCTCTACATTGGACACATCAGTTTAAAAATCACATTAAAGCTACAGGACATTCCACCACTTTTGTAACTGTAAAAGTATTTTTAAGGCTCTATGGTAGACCGCTATGGTAGCCATTCCCTTACAGGCAGGAATCTCGAACAAAACGTGTGACGTATGGTTTGCTAAAGTGGAGGAAGTGCAGTTGCCAGATCTGTCAATCAAACCAGAGCTGTTCAGTGACATCTAGGGATGTTGCAGGGTGGGCCCAACCTCTAGACACAGCAGAACAAGAGAAAGAATACAAACCTAGACACTTTAGAGAAGTTCCAAGCGGGGACCTGTTTTTAGCCAGACAGCGCCTATATTCACATTCTTTATAGGCAAAATATTCTAAATAGGTAAAAACATAGTGTAATATCATGGAAGGCATCTTTAATTCAGTAAAAAAAATGTGTCAGTCAGTTAAAAAAACGTTAATCTTTACTTGGAATTGATCGATCTGTAAAATCAAGAAATATACATTTACACTTCAGTCACATAGCATGTGCTCTTTTTCAGAGCGCCCCATAGTGCATTCATTCCAAACTGCAGTGACGATATTAGTCAGAGTATGTAGTTGTTAACAAATCTAGTATCCTCTAGTACACTCTCCTAAAAGATTATTAGGAACACCCGTTCAATTTCTCCTTAATGCAATGATCTACTCAACCAATCACATGGCAGTTGCTTCAATACATTTAGGGGTGTGGTCCTGGTCCCTGGTCAAGACAATCTCCTGAACTCCAAACTGAATGTCAGAATGGGAAAGAAATGTGATTTAAGCAATTTTGAGCCTGGCATGGTTGTTGGTGCCAGACGGGCCGGTCTGAGTATTTCACAATCTGCTCAGATACTGGGATTTTCACGCACAACCATTTCTAGGGTTTACAAAGAATGGTCTGAAAAGGGAAACATCCAGTATGCGGCACTCCTCTGGGCGAAAATGCCTTGTTGATGCTAGAGGTCAGAGGAGAATGGGCCGACGGCTTCAAGCTGATATAAGGGCAACTTTGACTGAAATAACCACATGTTACAACCGAGGTATGCAGCAAAGCATTTGTGAAGCCACAACACGCACAACCTTGAGGCGGATGGGCTACAACAGCAGAAGACCCCACCGGGTACCACTCATCTCCACTACAAATAGGAAAAAGAGGCTACAATTTGCAAGAGCTAACCAAAATTGCACAGTTGAAGACTGGATAAATGTTGCCTGGTCTGATGAGTCTCGATTTCTGTTGAGACATTCAGATGGTAGAGTCAGAATTTGGCGTAAACAGAATGAGAACATGGATCCATCATGCCTTGTTACCATTGTGCAGGCTGGTGGTGGTGGTGTAATGGTTTGGGGGTTTCTTCTTTGCACACTTTAGGCCCCTTAGTGCCAAATGGGCATCGTTTAAATACCACGGCCTACCTGAGCTTTGTTTCTGACCTTGTCCATCATGCATCATGTCACAAAGCTCAAATCATTTCAAATTGTTTTTTTTGAAAATGACAATGAGTTCACTGTACTAAAATGGCCCCCACAGTCACCAGATCTCAACCCAATAGAGCATCTTTGGGATGTGGTGGAACGGGAGCTTTGTGCCCTGGATGTGCATCCCACAAATCTCCATCAACTGCAAGAAGCAATCCTATCACTATGGGCAAACATTTCTAAAGAATGCTTTCAGCACCTTGTTGAATCAATGCCACGTAGAATTAAGGCAGTTCTGAGGGCGAAAAGGGGTCAAACACAGTTTTAGTATGGTGTTCCTAATAATCCTTTAGGTGAGTGTATACACCTCACACACATCACTATGGGCTTAATACGAGGACATACATGACAAATATTGAGTGGTATTGAAATTAAATTAAAAAAATTACACTTGACAAAATGCACCAGACCCGGCCACTCTCAATGAGCTGGTCAGAGCCCCGGCAGCGAGGCTACTCGAGCAGGTCACTTGTTACTTTGTCTTTGGGGTTTTAGGACGGGTATCTGTCAAAGCACTTTGTGACAACTGCTGTTTTAAAAGGGCTTTGTAAAATAAATGTGATTGAATGAACACTATTGTTGCTTTGAATCAATTGGCCCTTCCATACTCAATTTAATTAAAGAAAGATTGGCATAATATTGCATTAATTAATCAATTTTCACCTAATAATAGACCAATTAAAAACTACAGTAATATAAGAATGTAGTAGTAAACTGCTGCAACAGTGAAATGGACACACCTCCCTTGTTCTAACAAATTAGATAACTTTTTTGTTGCAAGTATTCAAAAAATATTTACACATACACAACTTAAGAATTGCACCCACAAATCAGTGTATACGGATACAAATCACTGTCTACGGATGCAAATCGCTGTCCACGGATACAAATCACTGTCTACGGATACGAATCTGTTTCTACAGGTTTGTGAATCTACTTTGGTGTAAAATTCCTGCCAAATATCAGCTGACTCCAAGTGACCAATGGGAATTTCGGGGGCGGGGTAGACGTCGGGCTAGCTATAATTCGGGAGAATTTCCGAAGCTGCTATTTCTTCGTCTTGGTTAGCATCTATTGATTTCAGGTAAGAGCTTTTGGTGAAGTTGCTTTATACCAGTAACGTGTATCTTCTTAGTTAATCAAGCTAAACATGTGCAACCCTGTAGTCACCAATAAATAATGTATTTGTTTATTAAATTCAGTCCATACAATAGTTGCTTCAGATACTGATACAATTGACTAATTTGCCATTATACTTCGTTAGCCCAAAGCTTGAATACTTAGTACAGATTATTCTGTTTTTATGTAAACCACTAGGACGAAGATGTACCAGGATAAGAAGCTTGAAGAACCGATGTTCACTTATTGTTGATCATCCTGTAGCTGGTCCACTGTTACTGTCCAAGGTGTGACAAGCAATATTGTCCAGCAGAGCAGGTAGCCTAACCAATACCCTTTTGTATAAGGCAGGGCTATTCAAATCTGGTACTGGCGGGCCGAAACACTTCTGGTTTTTGGTTCTATCTGCTAGTTGATTGCCTTCACCTGGCATCTCAGGTCTGAAGCAGTCCCATATTATTAGTAGAGGATAAAGCCAGAAATGATTCAGCCCTCGAGTACCAGAATTAAATCGCCCTGGTATAAGGCATGGAGTCTGACCGTGTAAGCTTAGTTTTATGCATGTACTGTAAATGTGTGTACTGCTTATCGTTCTAAACGTTTCTTTCTGTGGGAAATCAGGATGTCAGACTTCAATTCATCTACATGCATGTTTGTAAGGCGGGAGTTTCTTTCCTTCTATCTATTGCCTAGTGTTTGGGCCAACACTCTGAATGAGAATGTGTTCTCAGTTCACTAACCTGGTGGAATAACATATTAATTAAAATAAAAATCTCATTAGCTAATCAAAAACCTTTTAATTCATGTGTCTTGAATTCCAGTTAACATTTGATAATGTCTTTGTATTATTTTCCATTAACTACAGGGATAAATTATTGCATTATTTTTTCATTGGCATTTTACACAGCCGCCAACAATTATGGAAACGGAGTAGGTGAACTACAAAACAAACCGTTGTTTTGCCTTCAATTACCCAACATATTTTGTACACATTGTACTGTGTTCAGGTATATGTCAATTCCAAAGGACTGTGGAGAATCCGTTGGATCAATGGTTGCTCTAAGGTGTTCCATCTGTTGAACATTGAGTGGACTGTCGATGACAGGAACAGTCACCCCAGAGTGTGAAAGAACAGGGAGACCACTGGCTTCCCAGTCAATGTGTGGAATCTGGAATCCCTGAAACATAGGAAAAGATTGACCCTTTGCTTTTATTATGACCTTTTGTGTAGCAAAACTCAGTGATAGTGGTAAAACCACCATGCTCTAAGTTTGTGGATTTGACATTCACATGTGGGGCCAGTATGAAAATGTATGTATTTACTACTAATATGATCCTTGATAAAAACATATGCTTAATAACATTGTGCTAAAAGTCACTTCAAATTCTAGTCCATTCATCAATTTTAGAGAATGCTGTTTTGAAGTCAAAGGGCAGTCACACTAAATAATGATCTGATTATATACAGATCCACCTCCATACATTGAAAATTAAATTGATACAGCACTCTGCAAACTGCCAGCACTTTCAGCAATGACCTTGTGGAGGGTGTCAATGAGTGTCTTCTGGACAACTGTCAACACTTCTGAATTACTTACCTCGACATCATCTGGGTCATGAATGGGATTTTGCAATCCTCCCATTGCCCACATCTGATTTGATGTCAGGTTTTGTTCTGT
>JACXGM010003183.1:17265-43307 GCA_016801145.1 Umbra pygmaea | reverse complement strand
GGGGCGCAGATGGCTCAGTGGGTAGGGAGTCAGACTTGTAGTCAGAAGGTTGCCAGTTCGATTCCCGACTGAGCCAAATGTCGTTGTGTCCTTGGGCAAGACACTTTACCCTAATTGCTCCCAGGTCGTTGCTGTAAATAAGAAATTGTTCTTAGTCAACTTACCTGGTTAAATAAAGGTTAAATAAAAAATAAAAATAAATAGGACATGTTATTTCATTTAATGAACGCATGCACGCACGCACACATGGCTGTGTGAATCGTGATTAAAATTTGAGTAATTTGCAGCCCTAGTTGTATATTTGAGTGATTTACCAAGATTGTAGTTATTCTTCCATTACAAATACCATATAGAGAAATACAAACAAATGCCTAGCAGTTCAGCCCCAACAGACAGACAAATATTTCCCCCATAAATCTGGATATTCTTTGCCCTCCCAGGGGTAATCAACTGCGCTCTACTGACAAGCAGACAACTTAAACAGGAATTTTTAAGTTTGGCCATTGAGGTTAATTGGTTTTCAGCAGTGCACAGCGGTCAAGAAGACAGATGATCCGGGTCACGGTATCATTTATTGTCATGGTAAAAACACAAATTGATGAGATGTTGTTTTGCTGAAACCAACTTTATTGAACATATGTTGGTGATACTCAGTCGGCTCTGTAGCTAGAGAAGGCACTCCAGTTGGGTTCCTAGGAAGATTATAGCTAAAAAAAAAAAAGGAATGTGGGAATGGTTTGCGGCCACAAGGAACATGACTGCCTTTTCTCAGGCCAGATCATTACCTCTGCAAAACAGGTGGCTGCTTCAAAACAACAAACCCCCCAGTTGAACACACAGACAAGCCCAAGGGTGAAGACCAACAGATCAATTTATATACAATTTAGATATTGTACCTATTTAATCTTTTCTTGATCATCCCATAAAGGGAGTTTGTTTTATTACATGAACTACAAGGTTACACAGGTCTTATGATGTCTCCACAGGGTAACGAGGGGAGACAAATGCTATTTAAATGTTATAACTCAGTTCTTTTGTTACGACCAGGGTAGCGCCTCCAAGTCGGCGCATAATATAATCATGTTAATGTGTTGATACCAACCCATTTGTTCCAACATTGAAATGATCACCATTTAGTATGCAGCGGGAATGGAGTGGGAGACACCTGAGCGGAAAGGATACATTTCTTTGTGTAGTAAACTTATTTGAGTTCCTGTTAACTAGGCTCCTGGTACACGTTTGTGCATGCCATAGAATTGTGTTTGATTAATGGTAGATTACTAGACTGAACCGTATAGGATTTGCTTAGATCGTAGATCGGATTTAAGAGTTTAGAAAAACATGTCATATTCTTGGTATTGTAATTTGTGTTATTCTTTGTCCAGTTAAAGCATGTCCTTTGATGCCCTTATCTGGAATTAAATGTTATTCACTTTTACCAAGTAATTTCCCAGTATATCTCCGGTGGAGATATTAAGGGGAACGTAAGCTATATTGTTATGGCCTGCTAATAGTGTTCGGCCCTTATTATGCACACATTCCAGCTAGGTACGCACTGCCTAACTATCGCAGGGAAAAATAAGTTTCCCAGGTCGCAGAAACATTATTTTCTATAGCTGTTCACACACAGATAAATAATCAATATCGGGTCAGATAGTAAGATTGTAAATATCAACAACGTCGATACTAATCATTATCTCTACACTTTATTAAGCATTATTCGTGTATATCTCAGACTATTGCAACAGGGGAGAAAATTGAATATATTTTAATGAATGATGCGTTAACTTCGTAAGTGCATATTAATTGTATTTTTTTACCCCCCCTACACTGTAAACTAAGCTTTTTAAAATATGCACTCTTGAATAAACAGCAAATGCTTGAACCACATACCCGTGGCTGGAGTAGTCAGGTCGTGGTGCGTTCTCTGAAGAGTAGCAATCCTGTGAAGTGTGGGTGTGGGCATCCTGCCCCCCCCTCTAGAACTCTGGTAGCTTTCTGCTGACGATGCACGACGGTACCTTGGCACTATCAACCTGGAACACACACGGACACATGCCGACACACACACAGAGACACAAAGGGGCACAATAAGTGAATAGGTATTTAATCCATGTAAAAAAAATGCTCCTGAAATAAGTAACAAAATTATGATTATGTGCGACACAAAAATCCAGTTATTGGAAGCAGCACTGGGAACTGGGCCACCAAGAAGCATCTACGCACCCATTCTGCCTCTCCTGTGTGTAAGCTTTGTTCTCCTCATCTTCCTTGCTCTTCTCAGCATGCATATCCTCATCCTGAACCTGCGGCCCGCATGCAGCTCCCTTCTGCTCCCAGGCTAGTCTCCTCTGGATGGGTACGGTGGAGGCTTCAGGGTCATGGTTCTCAAGGAGGCCAGCTCTGTTCCCGGCTCCCCCGAGGGAGCTCCTTCTGCTGGACACGGGGGAGATGGAGGCAGGGTGTCCAGGTCTGGAGCTGCTACTACCCTCCACACTGTTACCCCTATGTACCGAGAGACAGGCAGGTGGAATAAAGATGACGCAAAGGTGGGGGACAGGAGTGATTAAAGATGACGCAAAGGTGGGGGACAGGAGTGATTAGGGGGTTTTGCGTGGCGTAGTGGGCTAAGACACTTCGAAGGAGAACTATGTTAAGGTGGCCTTGCCACAACACACTGTAGCAAGTGCTAGTTTGCAGATCGGGCAGAAATATACTAGGTGAATGTGAAATTCTTCTGCGCATGTACTGGCTTACGTGTTGAACGAGAACTGTGATAAAAAATGTGTAATTACCAGGCCTGTTTGAGAACTACAGGGAGAATACTAATTGATTGGTGAAAAGGTTAATGAAAAACTATAAGAATGTACATCCTCATGGCTGAAATTTACTCTGGATAAAAGCTTCTAGTAAAATATCAAAATGGCAAATCGATTAATAGCCCAGTATGGGACTGACAGCTTCCCCTAAACAGGCACCTCTGCAGTCTTACATCTAAAATAATTTGGCTTCTCTTGATTTTAGCAAACATCTTTCCCTTAAGAGGTCAGAGGCCTCAGGTGAAAACACCTCCCGCCATATGAATAATCTGTGTGAAAACCGGATAAACACACCCAGGTTATACAGAAATCGATGGTGGGCTGTTCCTCACCTAGCCAGGTCCAGAGCCTGGATAGTAGGGCTACTGATGCTATCGTCCTCTGCATCCCCTGGGCTGAGGTTAGAGGAGGGGGTGGAGGCCTCCCACAGTTGGTTTTGATCCGACAGGATCTGGTTGAGGTGAAGCCGAGAGAAATGGGTACCCCACGCCCTACGCTTGTAAGCCTCTGCCTTCTCGCGAAGCGCTTGCACCTGGGAGAAATAGATTTGACCATAGGCATAGCTATTGTGGGTGCCAACACGTTCGCCTGGCAACACTTTATAATGCCGGCAATACAAACTCTTTAGTTCTCTTCAGAATAAAAGCGCTTGTTTGAATCCATTGCAATTATCATTGTGAAGTCATTACAAAGCTAGGGAATTGTAACCAAATGCAATTGTATGGTGGATAAAGAAACAAAAGTATGCGATTGCAAAAAAAACATGTAACATGTTTTCAATTAACAACTTTTCATTAAAAACAGTAACAAATACGTTGTATACAGAATTTGATTTAATATATTGTCCGTGTTTCATGTGAAAACATGATTGCATTTGAAAAACATTCACTAAAAACTGTTTTATCCAACAATAGACACATTTTTGCAACACATGAGCATGGACCCAATACCCATCTATGCAATGAATTAACAATAGGGATGCACATTTTGACCTATTGACTGTTTAACCGTTAACCGAAATTAAAACATTTGACTGATTAATACTATCAGTTTTGAATTTTTTTTTTACGTATATATAGCCTATATTTGTTAAATCACGTGGCGCGTTGATACGCGCAACCAGAGCCTGGCGCTTCGTTTTGAAAGGTGGGGAGATATAGGTAATGGGGAGCGAAATATACCGGCTGCCTGTTTTGCGTCTGCAACGCGTTCTTCATTTAAAATGACAACCCTTGGACATTTATGATGACTGTGATATTGACTTGCGCTTTCATTTTTTCATGTACAGAAACGTATATCGCTATCGTATTGGGAAGCATATATTATTTTATCGGCTATAATTCATCATGCTCCTGATGCATTATAGCCGCGAAAAATAATGTTACCTTAAAAACAACACACACAGTGATTGACAACACACACTTTATTTTCAGAGAGGACCAGAATGGTCATTTCAGTGGAATGGGTGCGCTCAGCGGATATTGTATAGTTAGTAACATAACGCATAGCAGGCGGTATCAACATTTTGTGTTAATGTAATATAGCCCTTATTTGCAGTAGGCCTCCTGTAAACAACAACCTTGTTCCAGATTGTCACCAACTGTTTTTATTCTATAATTTGACAACTCAGTTAACACTGCATCAAGGCTACTTTACTTTTGATTGACAACAGAAAGTGAAAACATCTGTGACAAATTTTCTGCAACAATATTTTGGTTGGTGTGGACTTTAAGCCAGTGTAGTTTGGTGAAACCAAACACCGACACAGCTTTAGTATGAAACTAACTAGTTTCAACGTATCTTTTAGTGTGGATTTGCACCCGAGTGAGCTTATACGCAAAGCTGGTGCACCCGGGAGCTGTTGTTGATCTGTTCTGTATGCTGTTTTGGCATTAAACAAATCCATGAAAAAAAATAGTTTGTATATTTAATGGGTTACAGACACTCGTCATTTAAATTTTTTATTTAAAGCCAATTGAGTCTTATAATCTTATCAGTTAACGGTTAATAATCAGATAACGAGTTGCGGAAAATTACCCGAAATGAGCATCCCTCATTAACAATGAATATTGTAATGAATTATCAGCACTGTCATTTTGAAATAAAAAATATAAGTTTGTGTTCCCGGCATTATATAGGGTTTTCAGGCAAACGTGTTAGCCCCCTCGCTAGCTAAACCTATGGATTTGACCCAGTCAGAACACACATATTTTACTGTACTTAATAATTATTTTATAGACAGACCAGTAGGAAGCAGAAGCTATGAAGACACGGGGGGGGAGATGGTGAGGAAGTGCTGAACTGAGGCTTGAACCCCATCCTCCAGGGTGGGCATGTGTGTTCTGGTGTCAGAAGCTTAGACTGTTATACCAAACATTGGCACAGTTCTTCAACCCCAATTCTGAAAAATATGGGACAGTATTGAAAATTTGAAAGATAAAAATACATTTACCCTGTGCTATATTGAAAGAACATTAAATCACATTATGTAATGTTTTACTTTGTGAATTTAATATTTTTTTTTATTTACACTCATTTCAAAGCTGATGACTGCAACACACCAAAAAAGTTTACCACTATGTAACATCACCTTTTCTTTTAGTACTAGTGTTTGGACACTGAAGACACCAGTTGGTTAAGTTTAGCAAGTGGAATTTTCCCCCATTCATACGGGTGCTAGCATGACCTGCCTGCAGTCCTGACCTGTCTCCGATTGAGATTGTGTGGTGCATTTATGAAATGCAAAATAAGGCAACAAAGGCCCTGTACAGTTGCACAGCTGAAGACATGCATAATGGATGAATGGGGGAAAATGTTATAAAAGTAATATATACCTAGGGTCCTTTACACCTTCACCTCGAGCCAAACAAACCCCCCTAAGCTTTTTTCCCATGTTATAACATTGGTCGAGTTATCGCTATCAGCCGAATGGCTTAATGCAGGCGCTAATGGAACCAAGGGTGTATCTTGTAAATAACCCCACAATAATGCCCGGAATGTTACCAAACTTTTACAGTAGTACAAATAGTTTCTTTACTTAAAACAAGGCATTGAGGCAAAAGTTTGTAAGTACACCAGAAGTATATTTAAATAACACTTGCCTAATGGCTGCTACTCTTGGCTACTAGGCAATACATGTCTGTGCATGATCTCGCGGGATTTCGCTGGATTGCGGTAGCAGCCGAGAGTAGCAGCCATAAGGCAAGTGTTATATAAATATACTTCTGGTGTACTTACAAACTTTTCAATCCCTCGTTTTATAAGTAGAGAACAAATTTGTATTACTGTATAAGTTTGGTACCATTCCGGCCATTTTTAGTGGGGTTATTTACGAGATACACCCTTGGTTCCAGTAGCGCCTGGCACTAAGCCATTCGGCTGATAGCTCTAACTCGACCAATATTGTAACAAGGGAAAAGCTTATGGGGGGGTTGTTTGGCTCGAGGTGAAGTTTTACTCAGAACCATCACTTTAACCAACTGGCATCAGTGCCCAAAGGCTTAATAAGTGTTACTAAAAGAAAAGGTGAAGTTACAGAGTAGTAAAGAGTTGACTGTCCCAACTTTTTTGTAGTGTGTTGCAGTCATCAGATTTGAAATGACTGTACTTTCACTTAAAATGACTGTATTTTCAAAAGTAAATGTAATTCACAATGTAAATGTGTTAATAATGTGTTTTCACGGGGTGAATTGAATTTAAATTACTCTTTGTGTGTTCATTTGTATTTTCCATACTGTCCCAACCTTTTCGGGAGTGGGGTTGTATTTTAATAAATTCTATTTGATTAAATATAGACGTCTGTGCATAAACAATGGCAGCAGATACAGGAGGGACTTAACTTCTGACTTCAGTTCTCAAACACAGAGCTTTGTAGGTGAAAAAGCATAGCATGACAAAGATCTTGGTCATTGTACAGCGTCGGAGAACTGTAAATAAACCAAACCTGAACGTGAGCTAACTGTTATCAGTAAATCAATGAGGCAACATAACTCAGAATACAATCTGATTAAAGCTTCTGGCACACCACTTGTACACGATAACTCTCCACAGCCTGTCTGACTATTTCTATTTTTATCTTGACTTCCTGAAAATTTAATTTATTGTTAATTGTGGTGTTTGTGTGTCTGCTGATTTCTCTTGCACACCAATTGATGCTTGTATACAGGTGTTTCCTATCATCTGATTACTCTAGATGTTTGCAATATTATTATGTGATGGTCGGATAACTGACAGCTATGTGTTTTCAGGTGACGGTTGTTTGCATTGTTTTGTCAGGTGTGCAACAGATTTCCTCTGAGATCTTCCTGTCCTGACCTCTAAAATAGTGCATTTTATCATAATTTTTTGCAGATAATGTACATAATACATCTACAGTAACAGAATGCAGTAGTGGAATTCATTTGATACGCATCTGTTGAATTAATTCCTTAATAGGCCATTTGTTTTCATAATGTTTACCAAGCACAGTTGTACTCTGTATTCTTCTGTGGAAACACCAACAATTCTCTCTCTCCTCACTAACTTCTTTAATTGAGTAAAGCAAACTTGGAACGGTTTTAATTTGAATCCTGAGGTCATAAGGACAGACTAGGTATCTTCTATAATTGAGTAAAGCAAACTTGAACGGTTTTAATTTGAGTCCTGAGGTCATAAGGACAGACTAGGTATTTTCTTTAATTGAGTAAAGCAAACTTGAACGGTTTAATTTGAGTCCTGAGGTCATAAGGACAGACTAGGTATCTTCTTTAATTGAGTAAAGCAAACTTGAACGGTTTTAATTTGAGTCCTGAGGTCATAAGGACAGACTAGGTATCTTCTTTAATTAAGTAAAGCAAACTTGAACGGTTTAATTTGAGTCCTGAGGTCATAAGGACAGACTAGGTATCTTCTTTAATTGAGTAAAGCAAACTTGAACGGTTTAATTTGAGTCCTGAGGTCATAAGGACAGACTAGGTATCTTCTTTAATTGAGTAAAGCAAACTTGAACAGTTTTAATTTGAATCCTGAGGTCATAAGGACAGACTAGGTATCTTCTTTAATTAAGTAAAGCAAACTTGAACGGTTTTAATTTGTGTCCTGAGGTCATAAGGACAGACTAGGTATCTTCTTTAATTAAGTAAAGCAAACTTGAACGGTTTAATTTGAGTCCTGAGGTCATAAGGACAGACTAGGTATCTTCTTTAATTGAGTAAAGCAAACTTGAACAGTTTTAATTTGAGTCCTGAGGTCATAAGGACAGACTAGGTATCTTTGTAGCCCAAGTTGTGTATGTGTTTTGCTGATTTAAGGCAATTGCAAGCCTTCTTGGTAATGCTCTTATGTATCTAGGTTATATTTAGTCAATTCCCCTGACATTTATGTTTTGTTGTAAAAAAAAGTTCTGGTATAAAACAACAGTCAGCATATTCACGCCAAATGGAAAGAATGCTGCCACGCCACGAGAGCTGACTCACTACACATACACGCATGCACACACACATATGCACACACACACACATGCATGCATAAACACTCACGCGTGCGCACATGAACATACACCGGGATGGACACACTAACCAATTTAGGTTTAAAGCCCTTCATAATATCCCAGTGTGTGCATCTCAGGTGTATATTTCAAGACCTTCCTGAAATGCATAATAGTAGGGGGTTGAAGATTTAATAAAAAAAGGAATGAGAGTGCCAGTCATTTCAGTCAGCAGCACAATGAGCAAGGGGGTAGACTAGAAAGCAGACTCATCGAGTTAGCCAGCTAACACTGATTTTCTCTGCAAGCTTGTTTTTACGGAATAATGATTCTATCTTTATAGAATATGTAGTCTGTTTTACTTATTATTATAGTATTTTTAAAGGATTTTCTGACTTATTTTTTTACAGAATATCATTATCTTTTTCCAAATATGTAGTCTTTTCTTTTTTCGGTATACTTAGGCAGGTCAGATAGCCTACGCTCTGCTTTGTAGGGTACCCCTCAGACAGGTGGGCCAAGCCTAATTACCTCGCGATACCAAAAGTGACTAAGCTGCTCGTCGTACCCCTGCAAATGACGGAAACATAGAACGGGTTAATGAGACATGAGATCAGCCAGACAGATCGACGACATCTACTTCAGTCTCAGTATGAATACTCTTCTTCACCTACACCTACCTCCTGCCCCGCTGACGTAGCCTTGACCCAGGTTCCGTCTTTAAAGGCATAGTTCAGTGGAGGACGGAAGTTGGAGTTGTATTCTGACTTTATCTTCCTGGGTAGACAGATCAAAGAACACAGACAGGACAATACAGGCTATAAAACAATAATTCGGTTCAATTACATTCTAAAACTGTAGCTGACAAAATTGAAGGTTGTGATGCTTTAATTCAACATTTTATTACAGCTGGCAATTTATTAGAAGGTGGAAATAGCACTGATATAAAGCTCACAGACTGATTTTGATGCCATTACCATGTTGAGACAACCTGGTTTATCTCCTGAAGGTTTTTTAGCTAAAGATGTGGACCCATGTTTTTAATAGTACTGGGTTACCTTTTTTTTGCGCTGCCTCGTGGCTTTCTTGTCTTGTGAAAACATTTGAAAGAATGATTAACTGGCAGTAGTGCTCCTTTTCAGATAGAAATTGTATTTCGAATGCATATCAGTCTGGCACCACATCCACTGGTACTATGGAACTGGATATTGTTCGTGGTATTGATAAAAAGAAGCATTGTGCAGCCCTGTTTATTGATTTATCTAAGGCTTTTGACACTGGATCACTTATTTCTTCTTTAAACTAGGGTATGCAATTCACTTCTAAAACACTTTGTCAAATTCGTTGAAACTGACTTTATATACTAATAAAAGCCTACAAAATAAAAGCTTTGAAACACATCTGAAACAAATCTAGTGTCTGTTGTAGGCACAGCCCTGCTATAAACAAAGCCAATCACTTTCTTCGGCGTGATGATTGGATTGGCAGGGTAACTGTCAATTAACCTCATCAATGCGTGCCCGGAGATACCTGATTTGGAGCACGCCCCCGGCTCAATATCTGACGAAGTTCGTTCAGTCATACTAACCTGTGAAGAAGCAGTAGTACGTACCAAGATAATCTGAATTATGGCAGAGAAAGTCCCAGTGCAACCCAGAACTAGCCAAAGGAAGACTTTGTTCGAATCGACTATGAACAAAATAGCTGTAGATAAAGCACGCAAATCAGACCAGAGTAAATATTGGCGTGGTTTTTCAGCAATGAAGACAACTCCGGGATTCCAAGTTGTTGAAGAGTGACCCAATGGTCGCTTTATTTCTGCTAGACAGGTAATCTTGCTTTTTTTATTTGGATGGTAATTTGTTAATATTACGAATTAGACATCAACGCCCACAAGTTTCGGAGGCGTGGCTTTTAAAAGTAGCTCTGAGGGGAGGAGGTGGGACTTTTTCCGTTGGATCATTTGAAATGCTAGCGGTCTCTTGCTAGTTTTTAGTGATCACATACCCTAGCTTTAAGAGGATGTCATCAATGTCAACACAATCACAGTGTGTATCCACCAATGGTGTTAAATAATTTCTTGATATAGTGTAATGCTGGATTCACACCAGGCACAGCAAACTGGTTGCATTGTTGCGGAAGTCTATTAATTTCAATAGGAAGCAATGCGCACCGCTGCGGCAAATCTACCGGATCAGGAAAAATGTGGATGCGGTGCGGCAAGGTGTGTCGCAAGAGTTGAAATTATCCAACTTCTGCAGTGCTTTGCCGTACGGCACCAGAAACAGAAGTTGATGTACCACCGAGGAAGAACTAATATGTCGCTTTCACCTATGGGTTTATGGGATTGCAAGAAAAGCTTTGACAACTCAGTAGATAGTTTTCAAAGTGTCAATCAATACTAAAATGAGAAAGCTCCTGCCAGTCACCTTGCTGGAGGAGGACAGTTGTATGCAACGTTGTCCACCATCTTGTAGATGCGGAAGATTGATTACGATTTTGATTGCGGCGTACAAGTGTGTCTGCATTACGGTGATTTTTTTGCCATGCCTGGTGTGAATCCAATATAAGGCATTCCACAAGGATCGAATATAGATCCGGTTCTTTTCACCATAAATATATGAATAATTATTGTTTTTAATAAACATAAATTACACTTCTACGCAGATACCATTGTTTATTCTATTGCCCCTAAAGTCAACCAGGCCCTTTTTTTTAGCTGCTTTTATAGCCACACAGAATGCTTTTGAAACTGGTACTTAATTCAGACAAGTATATGGTTTCCTCCAATCAAGTCTGAATACATGTCATTATTTATGTATGTTTGTACATTTGGATTGTGCCCCCATTGACTGTGTACATGCTTATAAATATTTGGGCATCTGGACAGTGATAGTCTTTCACTTTTAAAATGCATGTGGGTAAGTTTGTTAAAAAACTAAGAGAGGGTTTCTTTTAAACAAAAGTCTTGTTTGACGTTAAACAATGGAAAACAAATTGTTTAATGTAATTTTCGACCTATCATTGATTATGGAGACAACTTCTATATACATGCCTCTGCTTCTGTATTAAAACCTCTTGAAGCTGTGTATCATAGTACCATTTGTTTTATTACGGGAGACAGGATCAGCACACATCATTGCATCCTGTGTCAGAAAGTAGACGGGCGCTCTTTAAAAACTCCCAGAGCAATGCATTTTGCACTTCTTGTTGATAAAGCTCTTTTGCACCAATCACCACCTTAAATTGATTCACTTTTAACTCTTAGATTGACAGGCTACTACCAAACCCAAACTCAGGGACAGCTATCAAAACAGATCCCTATTATCTCCACTGAATTGGGTAGATCTGCTTTAACTTTCTTTGCCTGTTTTAAATGGAATGAGTTACAATGTGCTTTTAAATTGGAGGAACTTGTGCCTTTAGGGCATTTTAGATGTTTACTTAGATATCATTTTATTACTGTGTATTATGTGATTGTGTCGCTTTCTGCTTTGCCTTTTAATTGCTTTGCTTGTTCTTGTACACTGTAATTATGTTAGACCTACCCAGGGCTTTGCTGCAAATGCCAATGTGTTCTCAGTCAACTTACCTGGTTAAAATAAATAAATATAAACCAATTGTTTTGAAACTTGGAAATTCATGAACAGTCACACAGACATGCCCCAAACTCTGCTTACATTCAATGGAAAAGGTTCCACAGTGTCACAATACTATTCATCTTAATTCCATTTCACTGCATGACTCACAACAGAACTTCGGGAAAGTGACGATAAAACAATTTTCCACATGGACAGTACCTGTGTGGACGTGGTGCCTTATTTCGTGACTTCACTTCCTGTTGCAACATTCCCTTATCTCTCTGTTGATGCTGAAGCTGTGCAACCGGAATGATTTCCTGTACAACAATGGATGTTCTTGCTTTCTGTTCCCTTTGTTTCTTCCTCCTGCTCTGCTGTGTGACAACATGACAATACACAGCAATTAATTCAGCCTACATCACAAATGGAAACCAGAAGCAGGGCAAAAGGCCAGGAACTCACCTGTAAACTCCAGTTTAGTGTTGCATCAGCCAAACATCTGGTTTTTCTGCATTCATTCCATGGACATGTTGAATCATAACAAAAACATGTGGACTGCAGTGCCCAATGGAGTTTTGAGATTACCATAATTAGATTAAGAAACTTTTGCAGCCACAATTTTCCCCACATTTTTCCACATCTCAGTTTTAAAACCTAATTAAGTGGGCATCATATTTCATTTTTGTAATGCAAAAAAAACATTCAAGACCTTGTAAGTTATGTTGTCATTGCTTATTCTTAGCAAATACAATCAGATTATCAACCCTACATTGGTGTTCTACATTTTGAAATTTATATTTTAGTCATTTAGCAGATGCTCTTATCCAGATCAACTTACAGTGAATACAGAGACACCTCCATAGAGCAACTTACGGTAAAGTGCCTTGCTTAAGGACACAACGACAAATAGCACATTCCAGTCAGGAATCCAACTAGCAACCTTCTAATTTCAAATCGGACACCCAAACCACTGAGCCATCTGACGTGTTAAGTGTATCACTATCACAATGGCCACTTTATCAAGCACACCTGCAAACAGCGAATCATGTGGCTGTAACTAATATTTATAAAGTAGGCAGACATGATGAAGAACAAAGTATGTGATCACCCACACAGACCGATTAAACTTTTTATATTTAAAAAGTCCCTGGTCCTACGAATCTTGATTTCTGCTGGGACATGCAAATGGTCAGATTTTGGGATAAACTGCGTGAATCCATCAGTCAATCCTCACCTTGAGTCAAAGATACAGGATAATAATAATAATAATGAATTCAACTTATAAAGCGCTTTTCAAGGGACCAAAAGTGCTTTACACAGTGAGGGGGAAAGCCCACCTCATCCCCCACCAATGTGTAGCACCCACTTGGGTGATGCACGGCAGCCATTTTGCGCCACAACGCTCACCGCACATCAGCTATTAGGTGGAGAGATGAATAGTTATATATGCCAATTATGATGGAGGGGGATTATTAGGTGGCCATGATTGAAGTGAGGCCTGGTTGGGAATATGGCCTTGACATCAGGGTTAACACTCCTACTCTTTCGATTAAGTGCCATGGGATTTTTAATGATCACAGAGAGTCAGGACAACCGTTTAACGACCCATCGGAAAGACGGTACTCTAGGATGAGAGTGGTGCAATGTTGTGGAAAATGTTTTCCTGAATCCTGGCACGTTAGGCACCATTTGAATGCCACAGTGTAACTACTAGGGATGATCTGAGTATCTGTATCCATGCTCAGACTGGGAATTGCCTTCGAGGAAGTGGGCGGAGCTAGACTGTGTTTCATTCAAGCCTGAAATCGATATGGTTTGCTCAGCAATCGCAACGTTCAGAACGAAACCAAATACAGAACAGCCTCAGTCTTGAGGTACAACATTTTTAATCAAACACATGGCAATAGCTTTGCAAACCATACTGATGTCAGGTGTAAATTCAGGTGTAAATATCCATAGTACCTACACATTGTTACTGACCATGAGCATCCCTTTATGGCCACAGTCAACCTGTTTTCAAATGGATACTTCCAGAAGGACAATGTCACAAAGCCGGCATCATCTTAACCAGCCGCGGTCGATGGATCTTAATTGAGGACGCCGGGCTCGCATTAAAGTCAGAACTTGGGGAAAAAGAATGGTATCACACAATGGGTTCAATGCACTACACACCATTCCATTCACTCCAGTCCTGAACGTAATGCGAGCCCGGCGTCCCCAATTAAGTTCCACAGACCGCAGCTGATCTCAACATGGTTCCATGAACATGAGTGATTTTAGAATGTTTTAAAGGCCTGCACAGTCCCCAGACCTAAACCTAATAGCTCACTGCTGGGGAAAGTGGAGCGGTGCGTTATTGTTTGGCTGGAATATGTACAGGGGCCTCATGATGGTAGAGTCAGCAGGGACCAACATTTATGACAACTTGTTGAATTCATGACATGACAAATTCACGCTGTTATTGGGGGCAAAAGTGGGAGGAATTTCACAACGGCCATATGTACGCAAACGATCCGGTTCTTTTGGACGGCTCTTCGGTACGAACACAGGGAACTGAGTCGCGCTTGGTGAGACTCGAGCCGTTCTTTTCTATCGTTCTGCCCATAATTTCACTGCCTGTCTGATCCACTCCCTTTTGTGACGTCACGTGAGTAGTGAACATTCTGAACAAGTCGGTCAATGAGAAACATTTTTCAAGAGAATCTAAATAAATAAGTCAGTCAATGAGAACAGCACGACTACAATACAAAGACGTGTTATGTCAACTTTTGAAAAAAAAAAAGAGCCAAACTCAAAAACGCAGTAGCGTTTGGATGCACTCTACCAATAAAAGAAACGACAAGGCAGAGTGCAACATTCCATTAAACCTCGTATTACTATTCTTAAGTCTTTAAATGAAATATTCATATAATTGTTTAGCGATCTGATTTGTCTAAAATCTGTTTTGTACAGCAGTTCTTTTTTTTTTTTACTGTGACAATAAAACATCTAATATACATGTAAACTGTAGCATGAATTGCATTGAAGGCAAGGCAACTTTATTGCATTTCATACAGAGGGTGACAAAGCAGAGGGATATGTTGTCACATTGTGAAACATTTACAATAAAAGTCACTGACATTAGGTCTGGCAATACAAGTAATTTAGTGCTGCTAAAACTAGTCCTTACATGTGAAATTAAATTATATTGGTGGGATGTCTGTTTAATCTGCTCCAAATTGTACCCTATCATTATCCTAGTGATTATTTCACAGAAAAAACAAGTCCCACCCCCCAAAAAAAGACAGATGAGCCGTTCTTTTGCACAGGAACCGAGCCATAAGGTCCGGCTCATTTCAAAGAGCCGTTATTTCCATTTTAGCCGTCATGGCCGTCGTGAAATTGCCACGCTGGTCCTAAATTATACTATTGGATACTTAACACTAGATGGGCGTACCCAAGTGGCCACTGAGGGTAGATTTTGAAGGAGTAAATGCGCAGAACACAAGCTGTGGTACCTTTGACACTTTCTCTGGTGGGACGTTTTCTCTCAGGGGCGTCTCTACATCTCTACGTAGGCGTGGTCCTCTGGGTGGTTGGGCAGCCTTGAAGTTTCTGCTGTACTCCGTCTCCAGGACAACAGAGTTGGCCTTGAAGGGTGGGATGGACCTGTGGCTGGTGTATAGCATCTGAAGAAAGTCGATGAAAATATTCTGTAATCTTTTATGATTCAGACTTTCACACAAAAGTGTATTCCCATAGTAGCTCGTAGCACAGGGCTGCTCAACCCTGTTTCTGGAGATCTACCATCCTGAAAGTTTTCACTTCAACCCTAATTTTGCACTCCTTATTCTAATAATTAGCTAAAGGAAAGCTAAAATATGTTTCCCACAACAAGGGTTAGAGAGAAAATCTATTGGACGATAGATCCCCAGGAATAGGGTTGAACAACTCTGTCGTAGCAGATACACAGAGCAGCATAGTGTTGATTTACACTAACTCTGCTTCCATCTACTGGCTGTCTGACAATACTGCATCTCTGCACCTAAAGCACAAAGAAACCAATAATTGGACAAAACAGTTGACACACCAGCAACCAAAATATAAAAATAAGCCTTATATTATAGTTCATCTTAATGTGTGTCAGAGTCACCAGAAAATACTTGAACGTGTTTTAAAGAAGTTATCCATTATATATTGTTTCAATGGTTATCCCTAATCAATATATTATAATGTTCCTAAACAGCATTTAAAGGACATTTTCGTCGCAAAATGAACGTAGCAAGGCGTTCGTGGTTTGACTGGTCAAGTCTGATTTCCCAAGATGGCACCTGCCTGTATACACGAACGGTACTGTCTTTTAAACTATCTTTTTAAGAAACTGTCTCTACACTTAAATTTCTCAATGCTTTGGTTTGCATGTAGGGAGCCTCATTATGCTACCATGGAGGTGGTGCTATATTGAGACTTGTTAGTGGTATAAAATAGCAATTTCTTTTTACTTCATTCATGTCCTCACAACTAACATTATAAGGTAATTATCAGTTCACTCTAAAACTGGGCACATTTGATTAGCATGAAAACATATCCCAGAGAACGGTCGACTCGGTACCAATGTGTTATTAACACCTAGATTCATTTTGCGGCAGAATTGTCCTTTAAATGATGTCGGGTGTAAAAAGGTGTAGAAAGGAATACCTGTTCTGCAGCCAGCAGTGGGGAGGCGTGGGCAGACACAGGTGTCTTCCACTGGAACTGTTTATCATACTCTGACTTCTGTAGTCCTCTCCTTTTCTCTGACAACTTCAGACCTGCCTTCCTCCTTAAAACATACTGAGCCTAAAAGGACACATATTAACTTATTAACCAACCCTGCTCCTGGAGAGCTACCTTTAAGTAGGTATTAACTCTAATGTCGTTCCTGGACATCTACCGTCCTTTAAGTTTTTTCTCCAAATAGTACACATCAAAATAATTTACTGGTTGAATCAGCTTACTTAAAACTCGGGACAGTGGGGGGTCTTCGTGGTAGAGTGGGCAAAGTCGCTGCATTGCACAACAGTCTACCTCATGATAGTCACGGGTTCAAGCCTGGCTATGGGTTCTCTGACTTTCCTCGGGCCTCCTGCATGAGGCAGCATAAATTGGCATAGCACTGCCCAGGATTTGGGTTAGATAAATCAGATTATCCATCATGCCACGTCGCTCTCCAGCGGCTCCTTGTGTTCAGATCGCGCGCCTGTGGGTTCAAACGCGGAGGTATAGTCGATGAACGTAATCTTCCCGTGCATGATCCAACTATAGTCTACCGTGTTGGATTCGCAGTGCGAATGGAATCGGCGGCTGGACGACATGTGGTTGGATGAACCATGTGCACGCCCCTCACCATCCCACAGATCTGTACAAAAAGTGCAGAGCTGCTGACAAGGCAGGATTAGAGGGAATTGGGAGGGGAGAAAAATAGCTACCAAATTGATGATATTCACAACCAGTCTCACCCCATCGAAAGACTGCTCCTGCCTCTCTACAGTAGCCAAAGGACTCCGGGTGTACGTCTGGCCCTGATAAACAGCAGGGTCGTGCTGCAGTGTGGTTGGACTTTGTTGTGGGTCTTTGGGAGGTCCATCTGGAAGAGCCCTCGGGGCGAGGGGGGTCTGCTCTCTTTCTGGAGAACTAGGTCTGGGGCTGTCAACCTGTCTCTGTGAGGGCCCTGTGGTAGTGGGGTTCCACTGGAGAGAGCGAGACACCTGTGGAGTGTGGAAGGAAGGCACCCTCTTCTTGGACAAAAACTGTGGCTCTCGACAGATACCTGGGGCAACAGAAGTTAAAGAGAAAAGAATAACGTTCTGGCAAATTGGATACATGTCAAATGTAAATACGGAAAAATCCTATTTTAACAACATTCACAGAGTGATAAGAGAAAGACAGTAGCAAGGATAAAATGTCAATTGATGATTATTAAGGCGGCTAACTGATAGATCGAATTGATATTGTGATCTTACCTAGATGGTCAGAGCGAAGTCCTGCCAATTGCATTCTTCGCAGAGGAGAGGCACTTTGGGATCGTGCTGCCTGCCCTTTAAATTTGTTTTTGTACTCACTGCTGCCCTGTCCATTGTGAAAATCCAAGCATTAGGACATTAAATATGTGTGGGCATAAAGTCATCCAAAATCAATATGAAAGACTGGTGGAGAGCATGCTAAGACAAATGAAAGCCAATTATTATTATTATTATACAATCATTATTAGTTCACCAAAAATTGATCAGAAATGTTTAAAGTTAACACATTAGAAATCGTTTTTTATAAATGAATACTAATACAAATTTTCTTAGCATTATTTGTGGTCTGACAATGCATCTTTTTTTTCGTTATATTCGTTATTTTCTGTAAGTATATATTTTAGATAAATGTTGTTAGAAGTTTATGGAATAAAAAGCATAATTTGTAAAAGCAGAGACGCTGATAAATTTGCAGTGATTCATTAGTTTCAGAGCTGTATGTGCAGGTGCATTTATCGCGTGGTCCAAACAATGAACGTTTATTGGCTGAAAGGCGTAATATTTATAAGGCGGGTATGTGCAAAATATATGTATTTTCTATTGCAGGTTTAAAGCAATAAGGAACCTCGTTGGCTGTGTTATGGCGTATTTATACAGCCTTTAGCCACGGTATATTATCGGCACCACACTTTGGAAAGACGCGAATTTCTTAACATTTTAAATAACTGCATTTTGTGCAGATATGTGTTCATTTATCTAGATAAATTGTTAATGATGATATAACATAATCCAGATTATAGCTCGTCACGCAGTTGTAGCTGGATTAATAGAACAGTAGATTGCTCAATTTAGCCAATCATATTAGCCGACTAATAATAGCGCATCTGCTAAAAGGCGCAGAGTTAGCTACATTGCCCTGCATGCAAAATGTTAAACGCTGCAACATTTTTTTTCGACTACAGCCTACCTACAATAGCTGATTGTTTATCCGGTATAACTTCAATGAACGCTACGAATCTTTGTGCAACATATACAATGTTGCCATGTCTGTATACTATCTATGAATCGAAACCGATTGTACTCACTCGCGATGACGTAGATTCGTGACGTCGAATTTAAAAATGGAAGTAGCCAACTGTTGCATATCGACTTTATTCAATATAAAGTGTACTGGTTTACCTTGAAATGTACTGGCATTTTTTGGCCGAAGTATTACACGGCAGATGTATACAAGAACTAGGTTTGTGCGTGTTTCTCGAACTACCTATCAGCGAGTTGTTATTCTTGGAAGTTGAAGGTACATCTGCAGAGTGGATATTCTGTTACACAGCAGCCACTAAGCGTTGCCTTGGTAAAGGATTTTAACTTCCCTGAACGCGCATGCGTCGTTATTTCAATGGAAAAAGCTTTGTGAAAGACGTTGAGAGAATGTTTGGAAGGATTTTATAACTGCCGCGATGATCTCAGTTTATATGTAATGCTACTAAATAATTGGCAAATATTACAAATTTCACTAGACCTATTCACATTCATCAGAATAATGAGATCACCGAGGTGTATTTTAAATAAATCTTCGATTCCTAGTGTAAAGGTAAGGTACGGAAGCGAGGGGGTAGGCTTGAACCCGGAAGTTGAAGCAGCCCTGGGTGGATTCTGATGCTACCTGGCTATCACCTCACATTATCATGCCATAGACTCCCATTCATTTTAGGATCACTTTGACAGTAAAAATAAATTTACATCTGAAGTATTTAAAGATTGTATTTGTCTATTGTTTATTTCTAAGGAAACAGGACAATATATAAAAAGCTCCATTACCTTGTATCTCACGTTATGGCCCCGTAGCAGCCGTTTTTGTGAATATATGCTAATTGTTATGTCATAACCATGCAACATTCTGTCGCACATTAGAGAAATTACCGTATAGTCCAGGAGAAGCTCGCAGGCATTCTGGAGACGTGGAGGCATACAGTCGAGAAAAGCCCAAAGAGAATCAATGAAAACCAACGTTTTCATGGATTGGAAATATTTCCTACTCATGCTCTCCGTCTCTACAAGAGGCAAGATTCGGAAAGATTCAGATTGCTCTTGGCACATCTACGAGAAGAATTTCAACTTCAGAGACATTGCTCACATCACGTCTACGTCATCACACTCAGCTTGAGGCTGCGCAGCATGCTCGGCTACCACTGAAAAAGTGCTTCTAATTGACTTCACTTGCTCTCCATAGGAATGTTAATCTATTCATTTATAGTGTCTATGGTGCCAATGTAAAAAAAAAATATTCTATGATATATGGTAGATCGCAACCGACTTAAATGTGTATATACTGCCACCTACTGTACCGGAGTGTGAGGCCGGTCATGGTCAACCTAATTCAAATTCAAAAATCTAAACCTGTCACCCTAATAAAATTAAAAACAGCCATCAACTACACCCCATTCCCCTGCCTCTACCTGCAAACCCTCCCCCAGTGTGGTCCTAAAGGCCCCCAAACATAACCTCAACGCAGCAGCTTGAAACACATCCAACCCCTCCAGGACCAACTCAGCATCAGACCTATACACTAAACACACATAACCTAGAAGTGCCTGATACATAATCAACGCCTGATAAACACATAACAAAGTCAGTCGATGTGCTCCCCAATCATGACCCACCACTGCCGTATGAGATTCAGAGCCCTCCTACACCTCACACCTATATACTTCATATGAACCCTATACGTCAACTTCTCATCAAACTACAGTACACACCCAAGTACTTGAACTCCAACACCCACAGCAATCCTGCCCATACAGAAGCACACAACACCCATGACCTTCCACCTAGAATAACCATAAAACCTTCCACCTAGAATAAACCATAAAACCTTCCACCTAGAATAAACCATAAAACACAACTTGGCCACCAACAACCTGCACCCCCATATCAATGACCACTCTAACTGCCTCCTGTCTCTTCCTCATCACCCAGTCCACATCCCTCCCCCTTTTCCACAATGCACTATTATCCGCATGCAGCGCTAATCCCAACCCCTGACCCAGCACCCCAAAAATGTCATCAACCATCACCTCGGGGCGCAGATGGCTCAGTGGGTAGGGAGTCAGACTTGTAGTCAGAAGGTTGCCAGTTCGATTCCCGTCTGAGCCAAATGTCGTTGTGTCCTTGGGCAAGACACTTTACCCTAATTGCTCCCAGGTCGTTGCTGTAAATAAGAAATTGTTCTTAGTCAACTTACTTAAAAATAAGACCGTGTTGATCACACTCTCCTGTGGTATCCATTGACAACCCCAAACTCCTTGGACATGTCACTTTCACCCCGGAACACCCTCCCAAACAAAAAACTCACAATCCATTTATACGACCTACAAGCTACACCCAAAGCACTCAGCTTAATCAAATAAACCTTCCCTACACATTGTTTCGTATGTCTTATCCACATCAAAATACACCACACACATCACCTCCTTTATTGTCAGCATCTTTACTATCTCCATGCTCACCGTGACTAATGCATCCGCAGTTGACCTACCCCTCCTGAACCTACTCCAAGGAGCACCAAACCCCTGTACTCCAAAAAACACACCACCCTACTTACCACCATCATTTCCCCAAATTAGACATCAGCACTATAAGCCAATAACTTGCCACCTTTGCAGGGTCCTTACCTGGCTTTACAAAGGTCAACACCACCACTCACTTCCACCGAGTAGGCACAATCCCAGTCCTCCACACTTTATTACATAATTCCAACACTGTCCAAATCCTGTCTTCCCCTGGGGCTGTCCTTCTACACCCGTGCAAGTCCTTAACCAATTCATACATGGAAAACTCTGCATCCATCGCCTCACCAGTCTCACCCCCATGGACGTAGGAGCAGGGGGGATGTGGGGGACGTCCCCCTCAATTTTGGAAGCAGGCAATGTGGTCCCCGCAAATAATAAGAACAATTTGCGAAAAATATATTGTATGTTCCCCCAATATCACCCTCACTCCCACGCCCTTGCTCACCCCTCCTCACCATGACATCAACATGTGCCCTAAGTACATCCACTTGCCTTCTCTTCCCATCCTCACTAATATGATCACACCGGCGCACAGCCTCAAATGCCTGACCTATAACATTGTTTTTATCAACATTAGTATCATCACCTTCCACCAATGCCGGCATCCCCTTAGCTCCCTTCCCCAACATCTTCCTAAACATCCTCCACACCTTACCCAAATCTGTCCCCCTCTCAATAGTTGAACTGAACTCCCACCACGCTAAAATCCTCTAACACCTGCCCACACACCCCTTCAAACACGCTCATAATTCTTCCAGTCTTCCTTCTTAAAACACCACCTGAGATGCCACCCTATCCTGTCTACACAGCCCCACTTCCACCCCACACACCACAGGGTCCTTAACCACCACAAATTGAGATGCAGCATGAGATCTGGGAAAACACCTTGTCCGGAGAAGGCAAGGTGAGCGCTACCATCAGTCCTGTATCATGCCAGCAGTAAAGCATCCTGAGACCATTCATGTGTGGGGTTGCTTCTCAGCCAAGGGAGTGGGCTCACTCACAATTTTGCCTAAGAACACAGCCATGAATAAAGAATAGTACCAACACGTCCCCCGAGAGCAACTTCTCCCAACCATCCAAGAGCAGTTTGGTGACGACCAATGCCTTTTCCAGCATGATGGAGCACCTTGCCATGAGGCAAAAGTGATAACTAAATGGCTCGGGGAACAAAGCATCAACATTTTGAGTCCATGGCCAGGAAACTCTCAAGACCTTAATCCCATTGAGAACTTGTGGTTGATCCTCAAGAGGTGGGTGGACAAACAAAAACCCACAACTTCTGACAAAATCCAAGCATTGATTTTGCAAGAATGGGCTGTCATTAATCAGGATGTGGCCCAGAAGTTAATAGACAGCATGCCAGAGCAGATTGTAGAGGTCTTGAAAAAGAAGGGTCAACACTAAATATTGACTCTTTGCATAAACTGAATGTCATTGTCAATGAAAGCCTTTGACACTTATGGAATAATTATACTTCAGTATACCAATGTAACTACTGACAAAAAGTTTTAAGATAACGGAAGCAGCAAACTTTGTGGAAACCAATACTTGTGACATTCTCAAAACTTTTGACCACAACTGTATTTGTTCTAAGTCGAATAGCGGTTTGTAAATCATAAAATATGGGACTCTAGTAGTTGACTAATTTCTCAAACATCAGTCCATCGAGTTAAGAATTCGTCAGGTTAGTTAAGGCCACTTGGATCTTGATAGTTTATAATTGCTAGTAAGCTATCTAGCCAGCTAAATAAGTTTACCCATAGCTGTGTATTGTATATTTGTAAATTCAGTTTACCACTGTAGCCACACCTGACCTATGTTGACTTATTTCTGTGTTAATACTGTGTATTCTTGTGCACCATGTATTGTAACAACACCAAGAAGAGATGAACTGGGATGAAGTAGAGCTGCTGGTGTCCATGCATCTCAGCAGGTAACCACAATATCTGTACCTACAGGTGGGCTGCCCATATGAGCATGATTTTCCATAAATTCATTGACTGTCTAATGATTAAAACTTTGAAATGCATTGACCGTGTGATATTCCAAATTGGCCCGGATCTCATGCTGCATCTCAATTTGGCATGCAGGTATAGCTAAACTAGCCATCTGTAATTATTCTTATCACAAAGCAACATTAGACAAGGTTATACTTTCCAGAATGACGTTGATTGTACCTGTTACACGTAATTACCTACTGCACTTGCTGTTTGCCTTCCGTCGGCCAATTACCCTAATAAAAAGGCCTACGTAGGAGAAAAAAGTCCTACGTATGAGATAAACAAAGTTTTATAATTAGGAGATAAAATGTCCTACGCAGGAGATAAAATGACCTACGGAGAAGATTATTATTATTATTATTGTTTATTTTTTTTACCTTAGCAACAGGACGCTTCTTTAATACAGTCTTGTGTCTCTTATGTCAGTGTTCTTACCCCAGCAGGATCCACAGTGGGACATTTGTGTTAGTAAAATATATTAATATGCAATGGTTCAACCGTTCCAGAAGGGGGCAGTAAATCCATTCGATATACAAAATCAGTGTCATTTATTTTCAACAATCAGTAATTATCCAAGTTTATTGGAAACACAGAACTGGAAAAGGCAGGTAAGATGCACACCTATTCACTTGTCAAAAATGCCAGTCCTAGTACCACAAAATAAAGGTTTGTATATGGTTACAGGTCCATGTCTTTTTCCCCAGCTGACATATATATATATGTATATATATACTGTATATATCTCTCAGTGAACCTCAATTGAAGAGGACAGGCTAATTTAATGTCTGGACTGGAGTAAATGAAATGGTATCTCACACTGGGTTTAATGTGTTTAACTCCATTCCATTCACTCCAGTCCTGATGTTAATTTGAACCCTTCTCAAATAAGATTAATGGGCATCCACTGATGTACACTGCTCAAAAAAATAAAGGGAACACTTAAACAACACAATGTAACTCCAAGTCAATCACACTTCTGTAAAATCACACTGTCCAATCAGGAAGCAACACTGATTGAAAATCAATTTCACATGCTGTTGTGCAAATGGAACAGACAACAGGTGGAAATTATAGGCAATTAGCAAGACAACCCCAATAAAGGAGTGGTTCTGCAGGTGGTGACCACAGACCACTTCTCAGTTCCTATGCTTCCTGGCTGATGTTTTGGTCACTTTTGTATGCTGGTGGTGTTTTCACTCTAGTGGTAGCATTAGACGGAGTCTCCAACCCACACAAGTAGCTCAGGTAGTGCATCTCATCCTGGATGGCACATCAATGCGAGCTGTGGCTAGAAGGTTTGCTGTGTCTGTCAGGGTAGTGTCCAGAGCATGTAGGCGCTACCAGGAGACAGGCCAGTACATCAGGAGACGTGGAGGAGGCCGTAGGAGGGCAACAACCCAGCAGCAGGACCGCTACCCCGCTGCCTTTGTGCAAGGAGGAGCAGGAGAACGCCAGAGCCCTGCAAAATGACCTCCAGCAGGCCACAAATGTGCATGTGTCCACTCAAACGTTCAGAAACAGACTCCATGAGGCGTATGAGGGCCCGACGTCCACAGGTGGGGGTTGCGCTTACAGCCCAACACCGTGCAGGACGTTTGGCATATCCCAGAGAACACCAAGATTGGCAAATTCGCCACTGGTGCCCTGTGCTCTTCACAGATAAAAGCAGGTTCACACTGAGCACATGTAACAGACGTGACAGAGTCTGGAGACGCCGTGGAGAACATTCTGCTGCCTGCAACATCTTCCAGCATGACCGGTTTGGCGGTGGATCAGTAATGGTGTGGGGTGGCATTTCTTTGGGGGGCCGCACAGCCCTCCATGTGCTCGCCAGAGGTAGCCTGACTGCCATAAGGTACCGAGATGAGATCCTCAGACCCCTTGTGAGACCATATGCTGGTGCGGTTGGCCCTGGGTTCCTCCTAATGCAAGACAATGCTAGACCTCATGTGCCTGGAGTGTGTCAGCAGTTCCTGCAAGAGGAAGGCTTTGATGCTATGGACTGGCCTGCCCGTTCCCTGGACCTGAATCCGATTGAGCACATCTGGGACATCATGTCTCGCTCCATCCACCAACACCACATTGCACCACAGACTGTCCAGGAGTTAACGGATGCTTTAGTCCAGGTCTGGGAAGACATCCCTCAGGAGACAATACGCCACCTCATCAGGAGCTTGCCCAGGCATTGCAGGGAGGTCATACAGGCACATTTCCATTGATAATCTTTGTGTGGTTTTGTTGTCAGCACATTCAACTATGTGAAGACAAAAGTATTTCATATGATTAGTTCATTAATTCAGATCGAGGATGTGTTATCTTAGTGTTCCCTTTATTTTTTGAGCAGTGTATATAAATAAAAGCAGCCATAACATGGTTTAGTGTGGGACACAATAAAGCCGAACGGAGGACGTATTGTTACAGCATGGGGGATTCAATGACTTGTAATTCATTACTGAAATCGTAGTTGGAAACTGTTGTGGGTAACTGGTATTGAAGTTTAGAGTGATTGTACTAATCTGATTTTAGCCAGGCTGGAAGAGCTAGGTCCGGTCGCACACACACACACACACACACACACACACACACACACACACACACACACACACACACACACACACACACACA
>JACXGM010003183.1:0-10099 GCA_016801145.1 Umbra pygmaea | reverse complement strand
GAAGGAATGCCAGGAATTCCCCTCTGGCAGTGGGAATGTCAGCCCACTCCCTCCACTTTGCTCAGCCCTGTCATCCAAAGACATCGCCAGCAGCCGCGCCGCTCTGTTCCCCTCTACGTGGAAGCAGGGGCCAATTCAGGAGGGAGCCGCGCCGCTCTGTTCCCCTCTACGTGGAAGCAGGGGCCAATTCAGGAGGGAGTCCACATGGCCGCTGGCCCTCTGGAATCACCAGCTCAGCATGCGGAGGGCCACACAGGTCACTTGTTGTACAGCATTGCTCTCAGTGACGCGTGCCTCTAAACAACTGTTCAAATGTGTATTGTTTTTTACAAAAACACTGGGCATCTCTGTCACACTAGTCAAGCATGAAGAATAATTTGGTTCAACTTCAGTTGTGGTTTGACTTTATGTGGCTTATGCGTCGCTGTGTGTTCTGTTATGCCAAGATGGTTAGCAAATCACCAATGGTAAGGACTGCAGCAATTGCCACTTTTCACATCCAATTACTGGAACTCTTCTGAAGCGTTTAGTTAACAGATGTTTAGGCAAAGTCCTTCAGTCACCCCAATTAATACGCACCGCCCTTTTTGACTAAAGCCCAGAATCAGCTACAGATCTTTTGGTCCACTATTATCTACTCTGCACATTGGTTTCACTTGGTGTCCTGTTATTGTCCAGTTATTGAGCTCACAGGAACAGAGCAGCAAAAGGGATTACATTTAAAGGTGTAAATTACTTGCATAAATATATAAAGTAATAACTAGGCAGACCCGTTATCTTTGGAGACACAAGATTGTTTTTATTAAGGAAGTAAATAACTAAATAATAAATACAAAGACTAAGAATTTACGATGAGTAGGCCTATTTTCTTTTGGGGGGATAGATAAGGATCATCGTGTATTTAGTTTGATAAGTAATGAAGAGACGTTGATTGGCTATTCTGCATGCATTTTTTTTATTATATAGTAGGCTGCCTTACGTTGTGCCTTATAAATTATAAATATCACTGACTGCCAGTCAGATATTATTGGTACTAATCTACGGGTATTGCTACATGTCTACGCTTGGTTATATTCCACAGCAACTACAATATTGGCTGCGCACAGAGTTGAGCTCGCCTCAAAGCGAGGCTGCAACGTCATGCGAAAACTCACAACCTCACCCGGAGAGAGAGAGCCGATACACTAGCGACAGATTGAGGGAGAGGCGCTAACAGATTGGAGCTACGGAGGATAACTGTAAGTACTGTTATCTTCACACATCTCTTTGCTGCGATTTTGGTCATATCCGTGACAAGCGGGTTGTTTTTGGCCGCTCCAGAAAATGCTCATTTTCCGCGCATGGTGCTCGTTTTTCAGGTTGAAATGATACATTTTTTGCAATTGAAAACGAGAGACCGGTTTTTGGATATGCACAACACACGATTTGCGCAAGAGCAGGTCAAATGCCTAGAATATGGCGGAGCCCAGTGAAACAAATCAACTCATAACATTAACTCAGACAATTGTTTGTTGTCATGCGTAACATTATGCAGAACGCATTCTCAGCTGTTTCTGACCGGCTACAGCTTTCGGTCGTGCGCTGGAAATAATTGGGTTTTGGCTGATATCATGCCAGTGACATGGTTGAAGTTTACGGAAATGGAAAAGTTATAGATTGTCTAGAATTACGCGCATTCTTTGGGACACTGAATTGGTAACCGTTCTCCAAAACAAAGCACCAGTAATTATTAAAGCGACAGTATACTTTGTGATTTTCTATAACATTTGTAATGTATTGTTATTTGTTCTTTACAATTGTTACGGTCTGAAAGCAGCAGCCAGTCCCAATTCTAGATGTGTTAGATAGGCAACGGGCCCCGCCTAGTTCAGTAGACTACTTCTGTCGTATAGGAGGTAGGCGACTGGGTGGTGGTTTCCTTTTTAGTTGAAAGAACGAAACTACATAGAAAGGTCATTGTGTTGTATCCTTCTCGATTATCATATGGGCCTTAACATATCGTATGTGTTAGGTTAATATCTCATGTAAATCTTAATTGCCACATTTTTTTCAAAGTCCTAGCGGTGTCTGCTGTCCATACTGCAATTCCATTTAAAAGTATTGTTGTATGTGTTATGCCCTTTATTTTAATTCGCTCTGTGTAATCAAATATGTGTATGGATTGAAAGGAATAACACACGAAAGTTATGACAGTTCGAAGTTGTCTGAACAAATCGAGTTCGTGTCTGTATTGATGATGTATCGGTTGTTGTGTAATATATTCATCATGTTTCATTCTTTCTGCTATGTCTCTCACATGCATGGAGGGATAAACATTATTTCAGGAGATTGAGATAGAAGGAGAGCGTTTTGGATTGTAAAGAGCTTGTTTGTCTTCATGTTGTATTCACTTACTACCTTTTATGAGCTTACTCAGCTTTGCCTTCCGCTCTTAGGGCATAGGTTCAGTGTTTGATATTGATAATGATTTTTTTTTAATGGTGTGAGTTCTAACATTATGATTTATAAGAGGGTAATGTCACGGCTTTGGCTATTGGTAGAAAGGCGATTGTGACAAATGTTGACAGAGTCCAGGGCATATCTCTATAATCCAGAAGAAATGATTCCACTGATTTCCTCCATCAGTCGAAAGACCAAATGTCATCGTGCCCTTGGGCAAGGCACTTTAACATAAGATTCAGACACTACATATTCATATTCCCGTTACACTTCTTGAGTCTACATCTGCACTGGAAAGCAACCATATTCCTTAGATTGCACTAGTTTTGACAGGTGCCCACAAGGCAAGTTGTGTATACTAGATAGGCAATAGGGTGCCATTTGTGCCAGTTTCAGTGTCCTGGTTCCCTTCCAAGGTCCGTTGCTTGTGATAGCCAGCCAAGCTGACGTGCTCGGACATTTTTCCAGCTATTAAGTGCTATCAGATAAGTGCATCAGGAGTTCAGATCTATTACTTTAAATGCTCACAAGCATAGTAAAACGAATAGTGTTCCAAGTAGTTAGGGTCTTTTTAGGCTGAAGCCTAGGTTTAGGAGTTATGTTTACAGTAGGGTTAGGGATAAGGAGTTGGAATTAAAGTTAGGTTTAGGGTTAGCATTTATGTTCAAGGTTACATTTAGAGATTGGGGTTAGATGTAGAGGTAAAAATAATAATAAAGATAATTTTCAATGGGAATTCGTTGTTGTACACAAATGTAAAAAAAAAAAATTTACCATGCACCAGAGGCATACAGTGGGCACGCATCGGCACGCGTCACTTAAGCCCTTGGACATCCCTCAATTTAGCAACCATGAATGAGAAGTGCGTCAGTTCAGCCTCTTGGGGTGCTGACTGACGGGCAGGCAGGTCCTTCAAAAATGCGATTCACAACTGATCTGCACATGTGTGCGGCGCTACATGGAACAGACCTTTCCTGACAAGATCCTGAAATGTACTGTCATACCTGAAATACATGACATGGTATTCAAATACCAGAATCTACTGTCATGTCTGAACATCCTCAGCTATCAGTGTAGGCTTGTGGTTCTGATATTCAGTAGTCTAGGTTATGTACTCTACATAGGCTGGCTGTATATGGCCTACAGACTGCGGACTGACTTCAGAGTGGAGCAAATAGGCTAGCAGACATTGCTCAGTGTCAGCTGTCATCGGCAGGGGCGTCGGACTGGGGGTAAAACCAATACTGATTACCAGGGCCCAAGGGGAGAGAGGGCCCTTGAAATGTCTATAATAAATTTTATTTTAAGATTTGGGGGCCCATCAGGGCAGCCTATGCATAGGGCCCAGGATCTTGTGCTACACCCCTGGTCATCGGTAGCCTGGCCGTGTGGGGAAGAAGTTTGTTTGTATCCTTAAGTGGCGATGCACATAAAAACCTTTTTGTAATTTCTTTTATTCTGTTCAAATATACACATTTCTTTCCATTTCAATTGAATCTGAACTAATCTGAACTGTGCCAAGATAAATTGAAGTAACCTAACTACAGACTGGTGGAAAGTGACTGTTGTTAAAAGAACCTTCCGTAAACATCAAAAGAAGACAGTATAGTTGTTCTATGTGTCATCTGTAGTCAGTTGAGGACTTTGTCAAGTTTGGGCAGACGTTGAAGCAGGTGGTCCCTAAATTACTTGACACTAACCGCCAGGTTTACCTGCCACCCTATTTGATTTATGGATTGGAAATAGAATTTTAAAATGTGTGTGAGAATAGGAGCAAATCACCAGTATTAGTGACCAAACTACTCTCGAGGTGCTGGCCCAACTTCTGGCTCTCCCCTGGTAAGCTACAGAGAATGCGCTACAGTTGGTACCATAGATATTGAATGATTAGAAGTGCCATTCCAATGCAAATAAATGTAGCCAAATGGTCAGAGCGGCAGCCATTTTCACGTGTACCATTCAATTGCAAAGATTTAGTGCCCTACTTTCGCATTAAACCGATTTGCGTGTTGTTACCGTGATAACTAACGACAATCGCCATTTTTTTGTGTGCTAATCGAATGACCGAGCAAAACAGTTCAATAAGGCTTCTATAGATGGTACCCTATTTCCTTCCTGGTGCACTATCTTTGAACATAGCTCCTGGCCAAATGTAATGCACTATTAAGGAAATCTGTCTAGAAGTAGTGTACTCTAAAGGGGCCATGGGTCAAAAGTACTTCAATTTAAAGGGAATAGGGTGCCAATTTGGAGTCCCAGTAGAGGAAGGAACTCCCTGTGTTTGTGTGATCTCATGAGAATGAAGGAATGCCTGCCTGCAGCCTCCTCTGGAAAATCACAAGTGAACTCTTACCGTTTCTGTCAAAGCATCACATATTCCCTAGTAAGTGCCCTACATTTAACCAAAACCCTCCTAGATAGTGCACTATATTTGACCAAAGCCCTCGTAGTTAGTGCACTAGCTCTCTAAGCTGGCTCGATGCATTGAGGGGTGGTGAAAGTGTAGGCCAGCTTAATACTATTGCATATTATTCTATACCCAACAAGACAACGGTTATCAAGCAGATTCTGTTACAGTGGTTAGGACACAATCTACTATAATAACATTGTTGGTCTTGGTATTAGGTCAGTCTGAATGCTCTCCAGTCTAATTCACTGTCTTTGACTGGAGATGCTGTTTCGCCAACTCAGATAGCATCCTATACCCTTTAACATTGGATGGTGAATGGCTCTGGTAAATAGTAGTGTATTATATCAAAGAGATTATTTAATTTTTTATAGATGCAGATTTGGTGTCAGTCGTCTTCTTTTGCACTGAACAGCACATTGGCAGCTGAAAGCTTGCTGTATGCAGTGAGGTGTATTAGACTACAAGTCCCAGAGTGCAGAGCACAGCCAAAGAGTGTTGGGATGGAAGGATTCCAGAGATTGTGCAGAGCAGTATAGAGCCTGACAGTGCTTGTTGTCAGGAAGAGCAAAGATCCCTCATCCTGACAAGCTGACAGTTGGTGATAAACAATTCTTCCCTAACATAGCTGCAGTACTGCAAAGGTCTCCGAAGACAAGCGGAAAACCACAGATGTAGACTGAATTACTTCTTTGAGTACACAGACTATGGCTTGCAGTGACTTCGATGGAAATGTGTATTCTAGTATTTTTATTTCTATACAGTAGATGTCAATTCTGCTTGCTCGCCTGAGGCAATAGTTTTCAAATTTTTCTTTCAGTTAAACATTTTGTTGATGCCTTGTGTCCTATTTCCTCACGTCTTTTCATTTGAGGCCTTATGGGAGGGCTCTCGTATATACTTCTCCAGTACTGTTTAAAGAAAGGCGAGACGGGATAGAGTACGAAGAGTCATGGAAAGACAAATTGACGGGTTCCTTAGCCTGCCGAGTTTGAGTCTTTGGCTTCGGTTCCCTCTCCAACCAGGGACCCGTAACACTGAAGGCCCTCTTTGCTATCGATGCAAGCTAATCTAGTAGGGCGGTGGCTCTGAAATGGCAGTTAATTGTGTAGGGATGTTAGTTCTTCCTCCTCGCAAGTTTAAAGGACAGAGATGCTAACTCGGAGATGCTATATACCAAGGAGTGTAGAAAAGAGACTGAGAGACTAAGAAAGAAAATGTCATTGTAAATCAGAAGTGTGAAGGAAAATTGAAATGCAGTCAGAAAGGAGATGGGTGTATTGAAATTCAGTGAGCGAGAGTACAGGAGATAGCTGGTGGAAATGGGGTTAGGTTGGGTGGTGCAGAGAATACATCCACACTGAGGAAAAAGAGGATGGTTGACTACCAGTTGGCCTACTTCCCCTTCAGGCCAAAGAGCCTCATGAAACATGGTGGCCCTGTGACGTTTTCTGCTGATCATTTATCTTCCTCTGTTCAGCCTTGAAACAAGAGACGCTCCCTGCGGCGGCAACGTGATGCTATGCTAGCATCAAGCCATGACAATAGTGTGTGTTACCTCATCATGCTAACAGGTTGTTTAGCTGTCTTAAGTGTGTGGATTTGCAGCTAGCCTGGACAGTGAATAGCTCATGTCAAATGCTCAAGGACTTCCAATGTGAGTTATTACCAACCTTGATGGCGTAGTTTCGTTTCCTGGGCCTAGAGGAAGCCCCCCCCTGATAAGACTGTCAAGATGGTATAAAGAGGCAGGGTGCTGGTGAGGGGGAAAAAGACTGCATGTTTCTATGCTAATGCAGCCTGAGGTACCGCAGTACTGTATTTCTATAGCATCTCTGTCAGCAGCCCACCTGCCTACCACTGTTCTCAGTCATGTGCCACACTAATCTGATGAGCTCAGGTTGTTGGCTATTCACTTTTCTCTCTCGCTCGTTCTGTGAGCTCAGACCACATGTCAGGGGAAACCTGAAAGAGCGTGAGAAGGAAAGCAAATTGTGGGCGTCTATAACGCTTCATAAAGATGACAGGGAGATATAGAAGCAAGGAAATCCAAAGTGTTGGTCCGGGCTAACAACTAGACTCTTTGGATCCATCTTTTAACAACACGTACACATTACTATCGTATCTGTTTCTTCTATAGTTCTTTATAAATGTATTTATTTTGGACAGTGCATATCAATGAACAATTTTACACTTCTGTACAGACTGTAAATGACCCAGAGTTTAGCATAGATGCTAATTTTCATCTATAGTCCCAAACCTAACCTGCCTGTTTTTGATGGTGGGGGAAACCGGAGCACCCGGAGGAAGGTGTCCCACACAGACACGGGGAGAACATGCAAACTCCACACAGAAAGGCCCGGGACGACCAGGTTTCGAAACCAGAACCTTCTTGATGTGAGGCCACAGTGCTATCCACTAGGCCACCATGCCTGTCCATTTTACCACACCCTGTTACTATAACAGCTAGCTCCATTGCGAACATGGTATAATGTATCAGAATGTATTTCACAATACAGTAGGTGTTTTTGGAGTGTGTATTTTGTGCCCTGAGGTGGGTTGTAGGCTGATAAAAATAGGATGCTATCACTTTGTGTTCCACTGCAGGACTAATGCTCCATCAATCAGCGTTGGTTGGCCTCTAGTTAACTCTGGGTCATTTTCCTGTGCACTGGTTAGCTTTGAGGTGTTCTGGTTTGTGACTAGTTTTGACGGGTTTTGGTTGGTGAATAGTTAGTCCGGGTTATTGGTTAGTGCTTAGTTAGCTTTGCGGTAGCCGCTTTTGTTGTTTAGTAGTAAAAACTAAGGTATTTTTACAGGCTAATAGCGGGGGGTTAATGTAATACAAACAGGGGTTGGGAATCTCCACTATAAGGTTAGATAGTGTGTTGTTGTGCAAACCAGTATTTTGACATTGTCGGGATGAATATTGAAAAATATATCAACATTCTCTCCCTTGTTTCTAAACACAAGTGTTGAAGAAGAATGCTTCTCTAATCGCAACAGGTTAATGTAGCTGAAGAGGTAATTTCTTTAAATGTAAGGTAAGCTGTAATCAAGTAGCCTTACAATGACCAACCCTTTAAAATATAATGTCATGACTTTATTTCACACTGAGCCAAAAGAAAGGGAACTATATGTCAAGGTCTAGAAATGAGAAACAGATGGAGTGGATGTGTACATCCTTGATCCAGACATATCATGTCTTTAAAAAAATGTGTACTTCTGTAAACTCACTGTCCTTATGGTACAGTGCCACCCCACTGTATTTACCAAACATCTACCTCCATATACTAACATCTACTGACATCTGTTGCACTACATGTACAAATGCCTAATTGTCTGATCTGAAGACCTGCACACTGTATCATTAATTATTTTTACAGTTTTTACTATTTCTTTTGTTATGTGTACTTCTTATCTGTAATTACATGTGTAATGTCATGTTCTCTGTACCTCTACACTTTTATCTTGGCCATGTCGCTGCCTCAAATTAGAAACTGTTCTCAACGTGCCCACCTGGTTAAATATATATTATTTTTTGTATTAGTGGTTCAAGCTTGACTATGGGTTCTCCGACTTTCCCCGGACCTCCAGCACGAGGCAGCGCAAATTGGCATAGCGCTGCCCGGGATTTTTGTTAGATAAATCGGATTATCTACCTTGCCATGTCACTCTCCAGCGACTACTTTTGTGCAGATCGGGCGCCTGTAAATTCACGGAAGTATAGTGTATGAGCGTAATCCTCCCTTACATGAGCTGACTAAAGCCTTCTGTGTTGGATGAGCAGTGCAAAAAGAATCAGCCAGTTGGATGAGCCATGTGAGCGCCTTCTCACCATCCCACACCTGTCCAAAGAGTTGCGGAGCTGCTGACTAGGCAATGTTTGTGGGAATTGGGAGGGGAGAAAAATTTTAAAAATTGAAAACATTCAAATAAATAAATAAAACCCTGCATATGTGGAGTTTTAATGTATATACTCAAAATATGTTCTTTCCAGTATCTTGACTTCCAAAGCTGGTCACTGCCAATGGTTGCTAACCCTGATAAAGGAAGTTAATAGTTGTTTGTTAAATCATTGTTTTTCTCCCAGCACTCTCATATGGTCGTTACATTCTCTCTGTCCTATTCTAGCATCACTGGCCTTTGCTATTTTTAGCCAGCAGCACCACATTAGATCAGAGACGGATAAAAAGGTAGTGTGTTTAGCATTTAAATAGCTGCTATCTCCAGTGAGTGTGTGTGTGTGCGTTCACTTTGTATGTGTGTTGTATGAGACCAATGGATATAGACTGTATTTAATGGCCACTTATACAGCTACATACACCTGATTATCAGATGGGAGGAATCAACCTTCTGGTTTTTCTCAAGCCTTTCATGCTAATGACCCACAATGCATTGTTCTCCTTACTGTTTTCTCCGTCAAAGGGATAATAAAATGAGCTGTGTGCGTAAGTGCATGCGCACGTGTGTTTGAGGAGTCTTCAACAGGGTTGAGTCCTAAATGTCACCAGGTGCCCTACATTGTACGCTACTTTTGACACACAGGATCAATTCCAATACTCCAAATAATTGTTCTTCCAAATAAGTCTCTTATTTTCTTGCTCGGTGGATTTACAGACTCTGATGTAACGGTCATTTTATGTCATTCAGGTGAACAACTGATGAAAAGTGAGGTCAACTGCTTTACCTGTAAGGAATGGAACCAATTAGCTGCTGTTCTGTCTGCTTGTTCTTCTCATGGTAGTTTTGCCATTTTATGGTCTGTGATTCCAACTCTGCTTTTAGACTCGATGGAAAAGAGGAAAAGCAAGGGGGCGCAGTAACGTGAATGTAATTTTTCATGCACAAGAAACTGAAGGCTTCTGAATGGGGGCATTGCCTCTTTCAGGCGTTTTCAACTAATTTCACGAGAAGAGGTCTCGTGTCGACACAGACGATCAGTGTTGAAGCCTCGGGCTCTGGTTGGAAGTAGCGTAGGCTATCAAGTGCTTAGGGTGTCATCATGAATTCTGACAAAGCTACACGCTCACACAGAGGAAGAGTTCTGTTCTGAGTTGTAGGGGGTGTTAGTGTACTGATAGGGTAATGCTATCGTAGTAGGTGTTCATGTACTGATACGGTAGTGCTGTTGTGAGGAGTGTAGGGGGTGTTGATGTACTGATACACTAATGCTATCGTAGGGGGTGCTCATGTACTGATACACTAATGCTATCGTAGGGGGTGTTCATGTACTGATACACTAATGCTATC
>JACXGM010003182.1:30555-43073 GCA_016801145.1 Umbra pygmaea | reverse complement strand
GAGAGAGAGGTTGTTGCTCTGGCACCAGGTAGCCAAGGCTCTTACCTCTTCTCTGTAAGCAGTCTCATCGTTGTTTGAGATGAGACCTAGGATGGTTGTATCGTCAGCAAACTTTATGATGGTGTTGGAACTGCGTGTGGCCACACAATCATAAGTGAACAGAGCGTACAAGAGGGGACTGAGTACGCAGCCCTGTGGGTCCTTGTTGTATATGCAGTAATTATAGATATTTATCCCATCTATTCCATGTACGGTACTTATTTGTTTTTGTAATTGTCTTCATCTGTAATCAATTAGCTCTTGGTCCACCAGTACATATACACCCGTGTTTGTCTTGTCAGGGTCGGTCATTGTTTCCTGATTGGTGTTGTTAAACATGTTTGCCTGATTAGAATACTTTCTATACAAGCACAAGTAAAGGTTTTGAGTTTCATGCTATTTTGGGAAGTAGCTGTATATAGTCTTAGAAAAGTCCTATATTGGTAACGGGGTAACGGGGAAGGTGATTGGTAATGGGGGTGGTGGTGGGGGATGGGGATTGTGTTTGGGGGGATTGAAATTGTTAAAATTGTGAAAATGTATTGATATTTTGCAGAATACAGTTTTTTTTACTGTTCTTTACTTTGTTGAAATCTCTATAAATAAAAAATAAAAATCCATTGATTCATTAACTTTGATTATATTCAAATGGAAATAACAATTGTAAAGGTGCAACATTTCCATAAAAATGTTAATACCACTAATGAGAGATTAAATAAAAACATATTTCCTAATTCCTTGCCAAACATCACAATTAAACATTGAACAGATAATGTATTTTTGTAGTATGTCTTACAATATCTCATCCATTCAGCCATCTTGACCTGTCGGGTAAGTCGAGCTTTACACCCTCAGTCCTCAAATGGCTCTGGAGGACTGGTATCTGAGACCAGAGGACTGGGACATACTACAGGAAGGTGCAGGCTAACGCTTGACAATGTTAGGGACCCTATTCTAGGGATAGGGGTCCTGACCTGAGAGCTAAGGGCCCTGACTTGAGGCACAGGTGCCCTAACAGGAGACTGAGGGTCCACAACAGGAGACTGAGCAGAGGAGTGGGGAACCAGCGGGTTAGCTTCTAGGGCCTTGAGTAGGTGTGGGAAATGAACAAATACCCATTTCAGTAGGAAGCGCATAGCTTCTTTCTTGAGCTCCCCCAGGCCTGCCCTTCAAGCAAAAAACTCTCTTATGAGTTATTTGTTCTCTTCTGCAGTTCTGTGATTTTGTGACATCATAATCGTTAATTGTTGTTTGTGAAAGGATCACTTTTTAAGGTCGCTTCTATGTCTTACGGGACCTCAGAGGAAATGGCTTAGGCTTGTCGGAGGCCATCTTGGGCTAGGCGTCCATCTTGGGCTGGGTGTCCATCTTGGGCTGGGCGGCCATCTTGGGCTGGGCGGCCATCTTGGGCTGGGCGGCCATCTTGGGCTGGGCGGCCATCTTGGGCTGGGCGGCCATCTTGGCAGACTGTACGGACGCGGCCATCTTTATCTTGGCAGACTGCACGGACTCGGACATTGTGGCAGACTGCACGGACACGGCCATCTTGGCAGACTGCACGGACGCGGCCATCTTTATTTGAGGGGTGGAGTTTGGCTTTTCCGAGCTGAGTGTGAAAACCAGCTTAGCAGGACCTTGGTCTGAAACAGGCTTGCAGACAGACATTAAGGTGTTCAGCCCGGAAGCTGACTTTGATCACTGCTAAATATAACCAGCAGTACCCTTAAAATGGCTTAAGATACATGCCTGACTGTTGGGCCTCCTGTAGTACATGGCGGAGATGCTCCCCATACAGTGGTTCTTCTTGGTCTATGTGTTGGAACCAGACAGACCCCAGCCAACACTCCAGCAACCTCCGTTTCCATAGTTCCTCTTGGTATGCTGCTGCCTCCATTTTGATAAGGCGAGGTATTCTGTGACGACTCAGACCAGGGAATCAGCATATATAATGTTTAATAATAATATAAATGAATATTGAGTAAACAAAGGTATGCAATTATCCAATATCAGGAGAAAACAGGCAGAATGTATATTTAGGGAACAAGCAGGAGAGAGGTCAGGCAAAACAGGTCAGGTTGTCAGGTATCCAAAACAAAATGCTTACAATATCACTCAGTAGTTGTGAAACAAACAATACCTTGCCTAGAGGTTCTTCTTCTTCTTCTATGGGGTAATGGCGGATCGAAACCAACTGATGGTGCATACACCGCCACCAACTGTACCGGAGTGTGATGCCGGTCACGGACCACCTAATTCATGTCCTCCCAACTCACCCCACCACCCTATAGAAAATGGAACTACTTGACAAGTTGATACTATACCAACATTACATTTATCAGACAAATGGAGTCCTTAAGCACTTAATTATACTTTTAAATCAAATGGAGGTTGGACAGATTGTTAATATTTAAAACTATAAAAAAGGAGGGCCTTCAAATTAGCAGTGGTCTTAGTCAGTGGTTCACAAACCTTTTAGCTCATGCTCACTTGAGATTTTAATCACAGCTTACCACCCCCCATTTACATTTGGGACAGTGGGTCTTAAAACTCTCCTAGAGACTAACAGTTTCAGAATTTGGATATTGCCCTGAAATAGCTAACCTGAATCAAACAGCCCCGTGCCTGATAATTAGTGGATAAATTTATGTAAAAAAGATGGAATTTATGTTAAAACTGCTACCTTCCATGTACAACAAACATGGATATTCTCTATTGGGAAATTAATGAGATGGATGAGCCTGACCCAAGGAAAACAGCATTTGTATTTCCAAACATGTATTTTCTGCTGTTTAGCTTGTCTGTTGCGTCCCCCAAATGGAAGCCTCACACCCCACACTATGTAAACCACTGGTCTAAGTCACTGTGGCACAAATGAACCTTACGGTAACCTTACAATAACAAGTCTGACTCCCTAACCACTGATCCATTTGATGCCCCATTTCTAATAAAAACATTAACATTTCTGTGTGATTCTAAACATCTGACTGATTATATATTTACAGATGTGGGTCCTCCGGGTTGAAAGAGCAGTGTGATGAGAATCAGCTGGTTCTGCAACACATGCGTGGAGGAAGCATGTGATTGGTCTTCAACCATCTAGCTCCTGCTAGTTGTTGCCCACATGACGAGGCATAAAGGGCAATTGGACATTGCACATTGGGAGGGGAGAAAATATATTTAAAAAAAATTATAAATAAAAATGTAAATTTCAAAATTGAATTATGAGCTATGTTAAAAACATGATCGGGACAAATCCACCCTGTAGGTTTGGGCTTGTATTTAGGAGCAGGTGCTCACATCTTTGCGTAATCCCAGTGGAAAAAGTGTTTTATTTTCAAACAAAACATCATTGTATGCAGGCATGAAGTGAAAACACCACAAACACTACAACTGCACTAGTAACTGGATACTTAAAAAAAATAAAAATAGGTAGAACTGCCGTATCAGTCTACATTACAGAATACTTGGCGAGAACTTGAACTGGAACATACGATGGGAAACACAGAGACAGGAAACAATGACTGACAACAAACAACTGAACACGACGGGACTATATACTGATCAAATTACTAAACACAACACAGGTGTGGGCAATAACCAAGACCAAACAAGCATAGCTGGAACAGAAATAGAACAGACTACCTCGAAACCAGGAACGGATAAACAAAACACAGGGAACTCATGATTGGATAACTAAACAAGATACAGACACCGGAAAGTGGAATGAAAAACTGAAACTGAGAAACAAGGGAAAATGTGACAGTATCTCACATCTGTCATAACAAGCATTGGATTTCAGTCTTTTAGCACACACATTATCCAATGTAACTGGGAGTAAGTGGTATTACAAGAGCCGTGCTCTAGCAACTGGTTATTAAATTCCTATACTGGTACTATGAGCACCTGCTGGTTTTCAGGTCTACATCATAAATTCCACCCATCTGAACCCAAGGTTGCAGTAGAGGGTTGCAATTAAAAAATTGGCCTTTAGGTCCAGATTTGAAGAACTGTGCTCTAGCAGCTGAAAAACAGCTCTCTAAACATGTAACAGGAGTCCCAGAGTGGGACTCCTGTTACATACAAACTGAGAGATGGACTCCATGTGTCTAATATGTATATGTCAGTTATTGTGGACATCTGTATCAGGTCATCTCCCTTAAGCATATGTCTTACTGATATTATATCGTTGGGCAAACTCCCTGCCACCTGCCATTGTTTCCACTGTCTGTATATCCTTAATTGCATCATTCATTATAAACCAACCATTTAAGTTTACCGTCTATCTGCCTGTGTGGTCTCCCTCTCTCAACACCACACCCAATCGTGACAAAACATAATGTGTGGCAGAATTATCATTACACCAGATGGGGATGACTTGAAGTGCATATTCTTTCTGTGTGTCCTTTCCCTTTTTTCTTTTTGAAACCCACGTTGGATGAGGCATTTTGAGTGCCTCATCCACCAATAGGCTTTGAGGAGAGAAGATAAGGCACTCTTTCCCAGTGTTTTCTGTTGATAACACTTACATACGTCTGTCTAAACAAAAATGCCAATCCATAATTATTAGACTATTTATAATAAACAATTAATTAATGATTCACTCCAAATACCAGAGGTTGTTGTCCTCCAACCCATTGGCCACAAGATGTTGAGAAGACCTAGAAAATATGACTTTTTGTGCCCAGTGTGAATGCGTCAGGTCTCTGGGCAGCTTTTGTAGACTGGGTGTTTGGATTGGTTGGTTAGTTGCTAATGATTTGCACTGGATAATTATTAATTACACCCCTCTCTTTTATGGATCGAATCACCTCAAATCACCCTCCTAAAGAACTCCTATTTCTTGTATTCCAAAATCAACCAACCAGTGAACAATCACACACCTTCACATAGATGTGCCTCCATCTCTCATCCAAGTATGGCAGTCTATGCAACTCTGAAAATGTTATTATAGCAAGTGGCCATTATAGAATCAATCTCATGCATCTATGAATGCCTAAGCTATACTTGGTAACTATCTGTGGCTAACAAACAGATATCATCATCATTTGCTAGCTAACTACTGTAGCTAACAAATTTAATATTTTGCAGCAACAAGTTGCTAGATAACTTTGGCTACCTTAGCTTAAACACTGTACTATACCGCAGCTAAATCAATTGACTTGCTATACAGTGGGGAGAAGAAGTATTTGATACACTGCCGATTTTGCCGACTTTCCTATTTACAAAGTATGTAGAGGTCTGTAATTTTTACCATAGGTACACTTCTACTGTAAGAAAAATCCAGAATATCACAATGTATGATTTTTAAATAATAAATTTGCATTTTATTGCATGACATAAGTATCTGTTGATATGCAACTAATTTTGTAGTTTAAGGGTAGGGGTAAGTTTAGAATATGTTTTAGGGTAATGGTTAAGGTTAGGCTTAACCCTAGGGGAATGGTTAAGGTTAGGATTAGGGTTAGGGTTAGTAGATAGTTTGTTAAAATGTTGTTGATCGTCTGCAGATAATCTGTAGAGCATCTACAGATACACGTTTTGGACTCTAAAAATAAAGTGTTACCTGATCACCTACCAACCATTAAGAATTTCAGCTGTCAAACACCTGTCAGTTTTTCTATAAGAAGCCCTCTTGTTCTCCACTCATTACCTGTATTAACTGCACCTTTTGGAACTTGTTAACTGTATAAAAGACACCTGTCCACACACAATCAAACAGACTCCAACCTCTCCACAATGGCCAATACCAGACAGCTGTGTAAGGACATCAGGGATAAAATTGTAGACTTGCACAAGACTTGCACAATAGGCAAGCAGCTTGGTGAGAAGGCACAACCTTGGCGCAATTATTCGAAAATGGAAGAAGTTCAAGTTGATGGTCAATCTCCCTCGGTCTGGGGCTCCATGCAAGATCTACCCTTGTGGGGCATCAATGATCCTGAGGAAGGTGAGGGATCAGCCCAGAACTACACGTCAGGACCTGGTCAATGATCTGAAGAAAGCTGGGACCACAGTCTCAATGAAAACCATTAGTAACACACTACGCCGTCATGGATTTAAATCCTGCAGCGCACGCAAGGTCGCCCTGCTCAAGCCAGCGCATGTCCAGGCCCGTCTGAAGTTTGCCAATGACCATCTGGATGATCCAGAGGAGGAATGGGAGAATGTCATGTGTACTGATGAGACTAAAGTATAGCTTTATGGTCTAAACTCCACTCAATGTGTTTGGAGGAAGAAGAAGGATGAGTACAACCCCAAAATTACCATCCCAACCATGAAGCATGGAGGTGGAAACATAATTCTTTGGGGATGCTTTTCTGCAAAGGGGATAGCACGACTGCACCGCATTTAGGGGAGGATGGATGGGGCCATGTATCATGAGATCTTGGCCAATAATAAAGCGTTGAAAATGGGTCGTGGCTGGGTCTTCCAGCATGACAACGTCCCAAAACACACAGCCAGGGCAACTAAGGAGTGGCTCCGTAAGAAGCATCTCAAGGTCCTGGAGTGGCCTAGCCAGTCACCAGACCTGAACACAATAGAAAATCTTTGGAGGGAGCTGAAAGTCTGTATTACCCAGTGACAGCCCCGAAACCTGAAGGATCTGGAGAAGGTCTGTATGAAGGAGTGGGCCAAAATCCCTTCTGCAGTGTGTGCAAACCTGGTCAAGAACTACAGGATATGTATGATCTCTGTAATTGCAAACAAAGGTTTCTGTACCAAATATTGAGTTGTGCTTTTCTGATGTATCAAATAATTATGTTGTGCAATAAAATGCAAATTCATTATTTAAAAATCATACAATGTGATTTTCTGGATTTTTGTTTTGGATTCTGTTTCTCACAGTTGAAGTGTACCTATGGCTGCCCTCTCCTTAAACCACTGCACCCAGCAAAGCGATGACCACCTCTCCAAAATTCCATGGATACATATGTCCCACTGGTGATAATCTATATCTTTCATAAAGATAGTAATTAGTAGCCTTGAAATCTAGACGCACCCTAGTGGCAGCAAATGTAATTTGCAGTTAGGGTCAGTCTAGCAACTCTCCGCTGGCTTGCGAGCTGGAAAAAACAAATTCTGGTCAGGCCAATCACAACGTGTATTAGAGTCGGTGGGTGGGCTTAACGTAATTACAGGAAAACAAAGCAATGGTTGCTGCTGCTGGCGAACAGCGGTCTTTCGAATCGGCATTGGTCTGCGACTCTGGTAGACTTTGAGTTAATCTTTTCTTTGAGAAAAGAACAAAGAATGGCACTGAAGCCAATCTTACAAAAGGAAGATGTGTTCGGAGTTTTGCCACCCGGATACTTCGTTGATCTGGTTGGTTGTAGCGCTATCCTATTGCATGCAGAGGGAATTTGAAAGACAACCATTTATCCCACCCCCGGATTGAGCAATGTTAATGGTGAGTTCTTAGCCTGACAAGCCAAACCCACACCAAGATGTTGGGTCTAAGTCATTAAATAAAGCCAATGGGTTTTGTCGGTCTATAAATATTCTTGCTTTTCTTAGTGACCCTCTCACTATCCGCCCTCCGAGCTCCACAGGACCTTCTAAAGGCGCATGCACTTAGGAGGCAGTGTCAGCTGTGTCCCATGCAAGGTACAGCACAGGGCATCATTGCAGAAACTACAATACACAGAAATCAGTTCCTTCTCCATTTCGGTTCATAGAAGAGTATGACGACCAACTGTAATATGATTAGTTGGGCTTCAAGAGGTCAGCGGTATCTGGGCCAAAGATCAAATTATTTTATTGGTATTCCATGGTATTTTTGAGCGGTGCACATCATTTTTGCTGGGCATAGCAGTTTAGGAGAAGGCAGCTACATCACTCATTGAAATTAATGTTTCTCCTGCGCAATGCAACCCTTTCACCTCCCGTGAGCCTTTAGAATGGTGATGCAATTTTAAATCGAGAATTGATTGGATAGTAGGCGGTGCTTTCATTCATGTTGATCTGTTATCTCGACTTTAACCTGCTCTGGAGCAGGTTAGGTGTGCAGTATAAGTACCATGGTGATTGAACCTGATAACTAGTAAACCACTGTAGTGACACTGAAAACCCAGGTTTTAACCTGAAATTAGCTCACTAACTCCAATTCCTGCCTCGTTATATAGGCCTCTGGCAGCAGACAATATAAAGACCAAAACAGCAGGACACAAACATACACTCACTGGCCACTTCATTAGGTACACCTTACTAGTACCATGTTTGGACCCCTTTTGCCTTAAGAACTGCCTTAATTCTTTGTGGCATAGATTCAACAAGGTGCTGGAAAGTTTCCTCTGAGTTTTTGGACCATATTGACATTACAAGATTGAACCGTCAATACAAGGCAGGATAGATCCATGCTTTCTTGTTTTTTATGCCCAATACTGACCGTACCATCTAAATTGTTAGACCTAGATTAAAAAAGGTGAAATACGGGCATGATTTATCGTTGCACACACCCATCCCAATTTAGTTACACCCCTGCACTGGTGTATTCCTGTTCCTAAATGTGATATTATGTAGGAATGTACTTTAAATAGAAGTATATTTGATGGGGTTACTATAAAATTGGCTACTAATGTTACTTCCAAAATCTGTATGAATAAGATGATTTTTCCCAGTCACTACACATCAGGAGACCTTATAGGCACCAAGATGCAGTTGTCATTCTAATGCACTAGATGGCGCCATTGGTTTGGAAGTGAATTGCAGGCAAACAGTGGAGAAAGATTCCAGCAGCCTGTCTGCCAGCTCAGTCTGGTAAACAACGCTGCAAATAGGGTCAGGGTGTGGCTGAACCTTTTACACAAAAGTCCTGAGGCTTAAGGCAGTATCACCTCTTATTAAATACACTAACATACATTTGTTTAATGTGAATAGATGCCCACATTGTTTTAGTTTTTCTTTATTTTTGGAAAAACAGGTTTGGGTCTGAATAAGAATGTTATGTTTAAAAAATATTGAAAAAAAAACTATTAGAAATGCACAGGAAAATCTAAAACCCATCAAATTAATATAATTCTCAACTGGTTTTGTAACGTATATGAAATGCAAGGTTTACAATAGACAAAACAAATAACAGATGTGGATGAAATGGTTAACAAAATCATAGACACCTTTTAATTCTTATGTACCAATCAGGATTAACCGTGATATTTTGTGTTTTTCAGCTGTAGCAAAATGTTTAACCCATGGCTGTGGGTATTGCTGTGATATTCATGGGTATTGCTTTGATATTGTCTGAAATTGCAGCTGCCCAAATTTGCCTTACCAGGTATGTAGATTGCAATGAGACAATAAAATCTTGCTGCTCTCCCTCGGAAACCCGCCATGCAGTATTTTTAACTGTATCTTAAAACCAACACTGTAAATCTAATACAAGTGATGGAACAACCCCTTTATTATAAATGATTTATCCGAGGCTGTTTTAGCCTTTTGCTCTGTTAGATCTTGTATGTGTTAGAAAATATACAGTATGTGAAGTTATTTACATACATACCCTTTTTTAGTTGATATGATGATATTTAGCCCACCACCTTTTTCCAGATGAATGGTCATTGGTCAATTACAGTCAGATAAACACTGTGACAACAAAGCAGGCCACAGTATCATCAAAGTTAAATAGGCTGAAATTCCAGACATTCTTTGAAACAGGTCTTATCATAGTGCAAAATACATACAGTCACGTACAGAAGTGTTGTAGACTGTTGAACTGTTTGGTTACAGACATTACCAGTGCAGCTAAAGTTGTCTACAAACTGAAATACATAGAGGACACATACTGGAGCCACGTTGGATTGGAGATGTGGAGATGTGCTCGTTTGTGATTCGCTCCATCCAGGATCTGACTTGCTCTGACTTGTCACATTGGGATGCAGGACTGTGCGGGTAGGCTGTCAAACATATAGGGCATTTTCCACATTAAATTTGAGCATATTATGGAAACATCAAGTGAAAAGGGAAACCATTATGTTGGTTAAAATTTTATAACAGTTTATGGCCTTACCTTTTGCTCAGTTCCAATTTCTTATGTTTAGCATTTGGAATGGCAGCATTGTATGGTAACTAAAACAGTGTTGTGTTTATTATTCCATTAACATCCACAACTGTTTCAGCGTTTTAGTCTACATAGCACAGCAAGTTCAGACAGCCATGGGCATTTCTAGTCGGTTGCCTAGGTCACCAACTGCAGGGGCGCCGCTTGTTCACCTCACCCACCTCCCGCACTAGGACCTGGGGAGGCTGCTCCTGCTCTAAATGCTGTTGTTGTTATGCATAGTGACCATAGATTGTATAATTAGATAGTGACAGACTTTTGGTAAATTATGAAAGAATATTTATCTTTACACATTTAAAAGTAATTTACAATAATTAAGCTTTAATTAGTCCGTAAGCCAACTATCAAGAAAAAAGTTATTTGCTTTTTAAATAACTTGTGAAACCATAACATTAGTGATGAGCATAATACTAATGTATATCTCTTACGGTAATTCCTAAAGCTAGAGTGACTGAAATGCAGCTATGGATATGATAAAGTTCTTCAAGGGGGGTTGTGCCTGCAGCTCTGCCAAAGGTCAGTCAGGTGAGAAACAAAGATTTAACTTTAGATAGAGCATGTGTTTATTGCATCTGAGCACCCTCCCGCCCTGCCTCGACCTGTTTAGTTCTGTCATCCTGGGGGTGGTTTTGGTACTGCATACCTAGCTCATTGCCATACTTATTTTTTGTCGTAAATGATGTAGAACCTCAATTCCGAAAACCTTAATACAGTATGAAAAATGCTAATAGAAACAAAGAGGAGTGATTTGTGATTGTAATTTGACTTGTATTTAAACAAAAAACGTATAAAGTTATTTGATGTTTTAACTAATCAGCTGCATGTTTTTTTTAAGGTAAACGTTAATTTTTAAACAAATAATAATAATAATAATAAATTCAACTTATATAGCACTTTCTGTCAAGGAACCCAAAGTGCTTTGCACAGTAAAGGGGGAAAGCCCACCTCATCCACCACCAATGTGTAGCACCCACCAGGGGGATGCACGGCAGCCATTTTGCACCGGAACACTCACCACACATCAGCTATCAGGTGGAGAGGTGAGTAGTTATATATGAACACTCACCACACATCAGCTATCAGGTGGAGAGGTGAGTAGTAACATATGAACACTCACCACACATCAGCTATCAGGTGGAGAGGTGAGTAGTAACATATGAACACTCACCACACATCAGCTATCAGGTGGAGAGGTGAGTAGTTACATATGCCAATTTGGAAGGAGGGGGATTATTAGGTGGCCATGATTAAAGTGAGGCCCGTTTGGGAATAACACTCCTACTCTTACGGTAAGTGCCCTAGGATTTTTTATCACCACAGAGAGTCAGGACACCCATTTAATATCCCATCCAAAAGATGGTACTCTACGCAGGGCAGATGTCCCCATCACTACCCTGGGGCATTGGGAATGATCTTTAGACCAGAGTGAAGATTTCTACTGGCCCTCCAACACTACATCCAGCAGCATTAGTCTCCCATCCAGGGACTAACCAGGCCTGACCCTGTTTAGCTTTAGGAGCAAACCAGCAGTGGAATACAGGGTGATATCCTGCTGGCACTACTACACTGTCATGTCTCCAGACCATAATCGTGTGTTTGTGGGTGTCATTCACGACAGGCAGGGCGCTACGCTGCTGGCATGCATGCAACACGTTCCAAAAAGTTGGGGGAGGACAATTTATGACTAGTAGTGTTACATACCCCAGTAGAAGTGTAGCAATGTTTTCTGCATGCCCTGGTCTGTGTAAGCGTTCTCTGTGCTGTGTCCTGTTCTGTGTGTGTGTTTGTTCTTTTCAGTGTCTCTATTTCCCCAGAGGTGGCACAGATCTTCTTCTTCTGTGGGTTATTGGCGGATCGCAACCAAGTTAAGGTGCATCTACCGCCACCAACTGTACCGGAGTGTTAGGCCGGTCACGTCCCACCCAATTCAACACAACCCACCACACCCCACGACCCTAGAACTTAAAACACAGCCCACTACCCCCCCCACACCACTACCTACCCTCCCCCTTCCCCTTCATTATCTCGTGCACCATCTCCCCCGTGACATCAGTAATACCCATAAACTCCCTAGCAGCCCCCACCACCACATCTATCCTTGCATTCCTTCCCTTCACCTGACTACAAACATTCACTACACTACACAGAAACGCCAAAAACTCAACCCTGCCCACCACCAGTGAATCCTTACCAACCACACACTCATGCTTACACTTCTCTGACACCACCAAGCTGTGAACACCCAAACCGTCCTCCGACACCGGGCCTACAACCCTCTCCTTCTCCACCTGCACACCAACCCCAAGTCCCCCCACTCTCCGCACCGCTTCCGCATACGTTACCCCATCAACCTCAGTCTTTACCCGCTGTGCCTCCGCCGCCTTCTTCTGAACCACACACCCCCCAAACGCAGCACTGTGCTCCC
>JACXGM010003182.1:0-30455 GCA_016801145.1 Umbra pygmaea | reverse complement strand
CATGGCCCCTACCCCACACTTACCATACTCATGCGCACCCCCACACCTACCACACCCACACTTCCCTCTGCACACAGCAGCCACATGCCCCATCCGCTGACAATTAAAACACCTCAGTGGGAGTGGCACATATTCCCTTACATAAAAACTAAGATACCCTAAGTGCACCCTACTCGGCAAAGACCTTCCAAACTCCAACAACACCGTGGGACTCACCCTATCTAACCCCAACGCCCTACTGCCCAACCGTCTCGCCTCCAACACCACCCCACCCGACACAATCTCCTTAAGCTCCTCCATTGCCAGATCCTCCGGCACACCCGTGATCACCCCTCTCACCTTCACTGCACTCCCAGGCACCAGACACCTCACCTTACCCCCATTCAACACCTCCAACTTAAGCAGCTTATCCCTTTGACCAACACTACCCACCACAATAAGAACCCTCCCACCACTCACAACACCTAGCATCCTCCACCTTCCCAACCTGTACCCTAATTGCCGCCGTGAGTGACACCGGGTGTAACAGCTTACCTGTTGGGGCCAAAAACTCCACAATCACCTTATACCCCAGATCCCCACCACCAAGTGCCGGCCCTTCACCCTCTCCCGAACTACTCTCACCGCCCTCTTTCTTCCGTGCCCGCTTCTTTTTCCTCTTTACATACTGTGCTTCCTCAAACCCTACCGCCACTCCAGCTACACTCACACTCCCATCCGAGCTCCCTTCCATGCCGACCTCACCCCCGGCATAGCCGTCGCGACCCGCCACCAGCATTGTAGTCCTCCTAGTCTCCCTTTCCAGTGCCAGCCTATCCAGCTCAATTATCTCCGCCAACTCCTCCGCCGCCAGGTGGCACAGATCAGTTCAATCACCACTTTTCAATGACTCCTCCCTTCCATAATCAGGTTCACCTGGTTCCAGTAATCATCATCCAACCCATCATGCCCTTCCTCTGTGTAAAGGTGCCATTTTGTGTTTGTCACTCTCTGTTTGGGTTGGTGCGTGAGCTCTGGTCTGTATTCTCTGAGTGTGTTGAGGTCAGGTATTTGGTGTGGGGCAGTGATCACATTTGGCAAACTATTTTTTGTGTGAGTGGTATTGCTTGATTATAGTGAGAGAGAGAGCACTTTGTTTAGTGTGAGTGATAGGCCTATCTAGTGTGATAGGTGTGTACTAGTTTTGTGTATGGTGTTGTTCAACATTAATCCTTGGTGTAGGACTTTGTTTAATTTCTTGGTCCCATCCAGCCCTCCCCTTCTCCCACTATTATTTCTAATGTGGCAAATAAAGCCTGACTTATATATTAACCTCTGTGTCCTTACTCCCACCTACAACCTAATACCTCTTTTACTGACCTCCTGGGGTCCTTGAGCAGTGAGGGTGTCAGGTCCCCTCCCTTATGAGAGCTAAAACATAACAATAGTGACAAGTTGAAATACTGTAATTAGGTGATGTGAAAACATTCAGGCAATCATGTAATTATAGTACTGTATATAAGGAGCCTTCAAATCAAAGACCTTCAAGAGCAAGGATGGGTCGAGGCATGCAATCTGCAAACAAATGCATGATCAAATAATCCAACACTCATTGGCAGAAAATCACCATTCGGCACCAACACGCAGACACACTTGTACACCGCAATCAACATCGTAATCAATCTTCCACTTCTTCGAGATAAAGGACAACGTTGCATATCACTGTCCTACTACAGCAAGGTGACTGGCAGGAGCTTTTTCAGTTTAGTATTCATTGACAATAGTTTGTGTGGCAAAATCTATCAACTAAGCTGTCAAAGCTTTTCTTGCAATCCTATAAACCCATAGGTAAAAGCGATTATATTAGCTCTTCCTCGGTGGTACGTCAACTTCCGGTTCTGGTGCGGTACAGCAAAGCACCGCATTAGTTGGATTATTTCAACCTTTGCGACACCCACCACACTGCATCCACATTTTGACGGATCCTTTAGATTTGCCGCAGCGATGTGCATTGCTTCCTATTGAAATGAATGGACTTCCGCCGCAAGACAACCAGTTTGCCGTGCCTGGTGTGAATCCAGCATTAGGAAATGTATTGTAATGTGCAGTGTGATGTACAGCAGTGGTTCCCAACCAGGAGGTCCCAGCCCACTAGGTGTTCTCAGAGAGCTGCCAGGGTGGCCATGAGAAGATAGGAAAAAAATATGATTATGAAATAAAATTTAACACAATTATTTTACTAAATACATAATCCAGTTATCACTTGAAATATGTAAAATCATAGCGAAATCGAATAATAATACATTTGAATGAAACTTTGCTCGGTTCATTCCCACTCAGTTCTACACACTTACGCAACTTCTCAGTCCAATTATAAGATGGGAAAACAAAGTACCGGGACTGCAACTCCGTTGGAGAATGTTTGATGATAACACTGGCTACAGGTAAGCAAGCTAATGATAGCAATATTACTGCACTTTATTGATCCGTATGCTATGTTATCAATTCAATTCAACTTTATTCCAGACACACAGGTCCATATCAGTACACAACAACAGGACATTGTGGCCACACAATTAAAATCAGAGTGATTAAAACACATATAAACATCCATTCCAATGCTCCCAGAAGCTGGTCTGCCATAAATAATGAATTCTATAACTGAGTTATGTTTTTATTGTTTAACAGGCGAAAGCTACACAAGCCTTTCTTACCACTTACGAGTCTGGTTATCAACAATCTGAACTATGTCACTAATTTAATTCTGACATTGGTGCCGTGCCTTTCCAGTGGGGCAAAATTTAGCAAAAGTGTCTGCCTGTGCTGTTCTCTGATATCTTGTATGTCATGCACACTTATTTACAAATAAATTGGCTTTAGTCTGAAATACAAATATACATTTTGCTCTATCTCGTCAGGTGTTTACTTTAAAGAAGTGCTATTACGACTCATCAAAATAAATAACAGAATACCTACCTCTTCTTTAGCTCTTTTTCTGAAAAACAAAGCAACACATTAAAGCATTGTGCCTATGTCGAATTAATATATATAGGCTGTGTCAACAAACGTTATTTTTACTGGTATACGACTTACTCAGGTGTTAAATTACTGCATTTAGACTATTAGCATTAGTACAATCTCTGCAGAGGAGAAAGTAAAAAGTATGACATGTCCCTCTTATTAGAACTTCTTATCACAAAGCTAGAATCATTTCAAATTGGTTTCTTGAACATGACAATGAGTTCACTGTACTACAATGGCCCCCACAGTCTCCAGATCTCAACCCAATAGAGCATCTTTAGGATGTGGTGGAACGGGAGCTTCGTGCCCTGGATGTGCATCCCACAAATCTCCATCAACTGCAAGATGCTATCCTATCCATATGGGCCAACATTTCTAAAGAATGTTTTCAGCACCTTGTTGAATCAATGCCACATAGAATTTAGGCAGTTCTTAAGGCGAAAGGGGGTCAAACACAGTATTAGTATGGTGTTCCTAATAATCCTTTAGGTGAGTTGGCTTCTCGTTTTATCAGGTGTAATCCCTGATAAAAAGAACTGTGAGCCAAGTCAAAATGAAACATAAAAACATTCTCTAACAGGGTAATATTTTCTTAACTTAATAAACTGTTACTGAAGCCATGTAATTTAGTATTTCATGTAATTACATTTTCTATGTAGCCAATAGAAAGAAGGCTGAGGCCCGTAAAACAGGTGGGGGTCCACCTCCACCTTCCCTCACCCCGGCTGAGTCGGCACTGTCCCTTAATAAAGGTTGACATGTGGTTGATGGGATTCCAGGGGGCAGTTCATCAGACCAAGCTACCAACACAAGTGGCTTAGTAAAATGTAGGTGTATATTAAAACTTATGATTTACTGATGTTTTCCTTTTTTATCAGTGTTTCTAATAAATAAAATCATCAACTTTCACCATTTCAAAAGGCATTGGAATGCATTTTACAGTCATTGTTCCACTTGTGCATTATGCATGCTTATTTTATTTTACGGCATATGGTTCAAATGTAGGAGAAAAGGGTCAACATACAAAAGGCCAGACTTGAAATTAAATTGCTAGGTGGGAAACAGTATGTGAACATCAATATGACATTTGTTGTTGAACGGTGTATTAATACAAATGGATTTTATTACAGGAAATTGAGAAATAAATTAACAATGATCAAAACTTCACTGTTTACTAATTTTAATTAAAGTGATTTTGACAAATCATGTCTGCTACCACCCTGACATCTCTTTGGTCTACTGGGTTTACTTGGGGTTCCTCTTGGCCATCTTCATCTAGAGAAGGGGGGGCCTCTCACCTCTCATATGGGCAATGTTGTGAAGAACAACACAAGCAGCTGTGATGTCACATGCCCTCTCTGGACTGACCCTGAACCCACGCAGGCACTGAAACCTGGCCTTCAGGATGCCTAGGGTCATCTCCACCTTGACCCGTGTTCTGCTGTGGGCCAAGTTGAATAGTGCCTGAAGTCCAGGATCAGGGTAGGGTGTCATCATTTGGGGCAGACAAGGGTACCCTCTGTCCCCCAGCAAGTAACCACTGAACTGTCCTATAATGGTAGTTAAGTTGTATAGTTACAGAAATAAAATTATAATAATAACAAAACAATATGTAAGGCAAAACATACCCTGTTGAAATTTATGCACAACATTATGCCTTCATGTACAGACCCTGTCCATTTGACTTCAACATTACTGATGAGGTGGGTTGCATCACATATTACCTAGTTAGTGGGGACCAGTAATGAGAGGAATTTAGGTTTAAACACCCAAAGATTTAGCACCCAAAAATCTATTGTTACCTGCACATTGATGCTATGGATTGACTAAAAAGGAGCTTTAATGAAAATGTGGATTACATCAATGCACCCAATCACATTTGGGAACCCTGAAATTGAAAGTTATACAATGACAAATATTTTTGAATAATTGTGGCGTTACACAGTATACGGATAGATTACGTACTGACATGTAACTACAATCATCTCTCATTAAATATCATAGAAAGGACAAACCTGCCACTTTGTGGAATTCCTCATTAATAACTGTCACTGCTGTATGGCCAGGGAACTGCAAAAAAGTGTGTAGGAACCATTTGAGTGCAAGACATAGGCTACCCTACACACAGTTGCATTTCACATGCTCTGCATCGCCTGCTGTATTAATGTACAGTAAAAAAAAAACGAAGGGCAATTATGCACAAAATGTGCTTGTGTTTGATATGTGTGGTTTTAAAACATTTGTTAAATAAATTGACAAATCTTGTGTAAAACGGTAACGCTCCTGCAAATATTCATTTGGATACGAAAGCACATCGATGTCTTATCACCCGCTCACGGCGCAAACATTTTTGTATTATCTGTGCTTCGACATCCACTTATGTCATCTTCAAAAGGGCACGCCATGCTCACATTCTTTTTGTTGTTCTGGCTCTTTATTCCAGCACTTTTTGAACTTATGGATTTGCAATTATGGGGTTAAAGGTCAGACAAAAAGCTTTAAATTAAGGTTATTAAATCCTACGTCAGCTTTGGGCCAATGCCACAGTAAGATCCATCTGGCACAGAGCTGAGAAAATGGGGCCATTGGCCAATGAAGCCCACCGAAAAGGAACATCCACAGCTGAGGAACAGGGACTCTGAATCTCAGTTTCCATCAGGAGAGAGTGAGACAATGTGCCTAAAGAGATGACCATGCAAACCTATCCTGTTTGTCCTGTTCACACTGTCCCTGGGTCGTTACATTAGCCAGTATGGAATTTCTTTACACTACTACGCTGTTGACACAATGGTATATGCAACTGCCCCAAGTCCTTCTGAGGCAACTGTCCGTCTGTCTCGATGACTCCAGGTGAAATATGTACCCTGCCACTGACATCTAATGAAACAATCATTAAACAAAAAATCTCAATGAAAATAATGAGATATCTCTGTTCCGAAGTTTGCATACCCTTCGTTTTTAATAATACTGTGTATTGTTTACATTGGCATCAATGATGTCTTTCAGTCTTTTGTCATTTTTGTGGATGAGACACTTTATTTTCTCAGGTGGTAAAGCTGCTCATTTTTTTGGGTTGTCTATCATTAACTGCCTATTTCAGATCTCCCCAAAGTGGCTCAATGATATTGATATCAGGAGACTGATGGCCACTCCAGATCCTTCAATGTTTTTCTAAATAATGAACTAAGAATATATATATATTATATATGTACATTTGCATTCATGTATTTATTTAAATAAAATGTACATTCAGTGGAAAAACATTGCTTAGATGGAAATTTGCACATTGACATCTTTTGGACTCATGAAAAAGACTGTTAGTATTAATGTACCACTTTGATCTGAACCAGGGGTATTCAAGTCTCACACTCTGGTTTTCTGTTCTACCTAATCCTTAATTGGTGTACCAGGTCTAAATTAGTTCCAGATTAGTCCCAGGTTAAAAAACATAGTGAAACTGGTTTCAAGGGCCAGAGGTGAATAGGGCTGTGTCTAGCAACATTGTTCTGTTGCATCAGCATAAACATCCACCTCTCTCAGTCAACTGGTAGAAACAATGCCCCATACATCGAAGGCATTTCTGGAGGCAAAAGGCCAATGTGAAACCAATCAAATGCGTGTGTCTCACGGGCACTGCGTTAAGAGTTGGCAGCTATGTGGATTACCTAATAAACTGCCAACTGAATGTATATCATAGACAATATTGTAGGACATTTAGATAAAGTGCATTGAAGTCAGAGATTGTGTCTGTGGCCATTAGTTTGAAGTTGTGTGGTAACATACAATACATTTTGTCTGCGAGACACAGAGACAGCAGGACTGTTTCTGTAGGTTAGTGTCCTGCTCTCTAATTCTTGTTAATTCCTGAAGACATACATGAAAAACATATCTATTTGGTATGTGAAGGTACCCTAAATATTAACTTCCCTCTCAATCTATCGCTTCACCATAACAATAACATCAAAATAACTACTTTTTGCCCAAATTGGCTACTTATTCCCACACTTCTATAATGATAACATTTTCTGCCAGAAACCTAGTGAGGCACTGGCTGGCCTAGGATTGGTTACTAGCTTTCAACATGGTCACACCTACACACATCCTAACTGGCAACTGTTATATTATATAGTTAGAGTTATGATTTTTTCGGAGTCACAGCCATTTTATTGTAAATGTATTTTAAATTTTTCTGATTCTGCCTTGACTTTTCATGAACTCGTTTTTTCTGGAGGTACACTAACTCCAAAGGAAAATGTCAGGACATCTGTCACTGAAATTATTCTCAACAGAAGGTGGGTCATGCCGCAAGACATTGACAATTAGCACACAAGTCGTCCAAAGAATGACTAATGTTAATGTTTTGGAATGGCTAAGTCAAAGTCCTGGCCTTAATCCAATAGAAATTTTGTGAAAGGACCTGAAGCAAGCGGTAAGGAATGCAAAGAAACCCACCAATATCCCAGAGTTGAAAATTATCTGTATGGGGGAATGGGCTAAAATTCCTCCAAGCCAATGTGGAGAACTGATCGACAGTTACTGGAAACATTTAGTTGCACTTATTGCTGCACAAGGGGGTTACAACAGATACTGAAAGCAAAGGTTCATATACCTTTCATATGGCTTTGCAGTTACGAGATTTCTTTATGGTAAGCACAATATGAGGCCTTTAAAAACCCTCCGCAGTCTCCCGACGCTCTAGAGCGTCAAGCGCGATTATCTCGCGAACCATAAAAATGAGTGGTGGCTCATCCATGTCGGTCTATCATAGCCGGCACTATCGCACCTCAAAGTTGGTCATGTTTTTTTGACTTTCGCCTTTTTTACTAAACACATTACAGACAGCAAATAGGAAGTGAAAATGACAAATCATCCTGCACAATACCAACATGGTACCAATATGGTTGGAAAAAGGGGGTTCCACTAATAAAATAATGCCAATGCAAATAATGAGGAGTGGTTCGTCCATGTGTATTAATGACAGCTGGATAAATCAAAGTTGGGAACTTTTCACTGACTATATTTTGGTAAACTAAAAACATTACAGACAGAAATCAGGAAGTCAAAATGACAAAATACCATTTCTGCAAGGAGGTAGGACATCACCCTGCACTAAAACAGGTTATTTTTTGGTGGGGTTCAGGATAGCTGGGTTTTTATAAAAGTATAGGGAAATAGTAAATATATGTAGGCAACTATACATAGTGTTTAATTTACTTATTTGTATGTCCCTCAAACTTAGTCACAATGGTTCTCCACACCTGGTGGCATGCCAATATGGATTTTACATTGATGTTCAACATGGTTTGTAAGTATTTTGCAATAATTAACAAAAACGTAAACATACCATTTTTGGTATTTTTTGGCATCATGCATGAAAGATTTCACAAAACTTTGGGTTTGATTTCAACCCCCTTACACTTGAATCGTTCATTATACTTGAAAAACGATTTTTTAATTCAAATTATTTTCCATATGCGCTGTTGTCTTGATTTGCTGGTGTCTGCAAGTATGCTAAATAGACTTGAAACAAACAGGAGTGATTAAATTCTGAGACATCAAACAAAGAAATGGTGTTTTAAAACAAAACATTTATTTTCAGTAGGATACACCTGTAACTGTGTAGGGGGCGGGGGTAATGTAATGAAATAACATTTCCTATTTTTCATGCATCGCTAGAAAATGTGGCATTTCACTTGGTTTCAAAAGCTCAATGTGGCCCTCAAGCAAAAATAGTTGCCCACCCCTGGACTAGACAGTGACAACTATGTGTAGTTTGTAAAGCTTACCGTTTGAGCTCAATGCAATAATTAAAATGTGATATACTGGGATTTCTGTTGATCTTCAGATACTTCCTTACCTTCTAACTATACTTCTGAGTACCACAGAGCAAAAGAGCACATGTGCCAGGGTTTGTAAGTGTCAACTGTTAAAAGGTATATCATAATAATTACGTGAAATCATTTGGACTCTAGTGAGAGTTTATCTGAAGCCATGGAGTTCTGCCCTAGTCTCACAAACAACACTGCAGCTCAGCTCGCATTACTTAACCACAATCAATATAATAATAATAATAATAAAAAATGAATAAGGAAAAGGTACGAGATGGTTGGTATCTATGGAGAGAGAGGACATAATGCCAATGTTTAAATGTCTGAAGCTCAAACTGAATATTTAACAGTGGTTATAAGATGTGTTGGCAACAGTGGTACTGTACCCACCCTTCATTTCCATGCAGTGAAATACCTGGAGTTTATCTGTAATTTGAAAGACAAAAGAGTAAGGTGACACGCAGATACCGTCAACCTGAAAACCCCTCCCTCCTCATTCTACATTCCTTTTTCACCACAACCCCCCCCCCCAACAGCTTCACTATCAATGAGCTGAATCTTTGTCAACCTGTGGTGTCGTTGCCATGTGTATTAACATTCTACAGATGCCCCACTCATATTGATGGTCAAACGTTTAATCAGATCTTATGACTTTAAGAAAGGGAAAATTACTAGTTGTATAATATTAATACAATATAGGGGCTTACAAATAAGACGACATTCACACAGGTGGAAAATATTTAGTTGTAAAACATTTGCCATCATCATGTCATTAAATGTACCCTAAGTAAGCAGCTAATGTTGTCAGTTGCTTGTAATGTCTGACAAAATTCAGTGCACTGCTTTTAATCTTAGTAAGCTAAATAATTTTGTACTGCATAATCAATCAGTCATTGATATGAAAGTGATGACAAAAGGTTTGACTGCAAATAATTTGCCTTCTGCAGAGATGGTACCACATTTTCAAGCCTCAGTAATGCACTAAATTTTCACCAGCCCATTCAGATGGCACTGAGTAAAATCCTCAGCTGGGTTTAAGCCCTAAAACAAAAGTGTAAAAAATAATTGTGATGAAATGGGTGACTCACGAATAGTACGGGTCTCATTCCAAACATTCACACCTGGATTGTTTCAGTCTACTCCCAGAAAACCTGTTGAACCCCTTTCCCCACCCACCCTTACCCCCAGTCCCCTATTCCAAATCTGTCTGTGTATAAAATACCAGATCAATGACCCCAGGTTTAAACACTGTCACTTGAAGAAAAGGAGCTGTTGGTTTATCTGAAGCTATTACTAACTTTTGAAAATAATTTATTTTGAGAAGAAATCTGAACTTCCATCAAGATGAAGAATTTGTTTTTTGGAATGCTTGCAGTTTTTGCATCTTTTATGCTGGGTAAGTCTAGTCAATGATGGATACTTCTGGCTTATAAACAAAACAACACATTTGATAGTTACCAGTGTCAATTAGCTAAAAAAGCTCTACAATAATTTTCATCCCTAAGTTTAAAGTGTTTGTAAAAGACATAGTACATCTATTTTAACTGGAAAAGTGTGTGTTGTATATTGTTTTAATGCGTTAGTTGAATTTGGAGCATCTTCTTTTTCAATATTGTAAACTTTGTCTTCATTTTTTAAAATAAAAATACAAATCTGTGTGTGAATGTGTGTGCTTGCACACATTCGTGTTTGCGCGAGCGTTGGGCAGAGAGATAGGGAATTCAGGGAATTGAGTAAGAAGAAACAATTGAGGGACATGGCTTCACATTCAGTCACTTTTTCACACTTCACACATGAATGACAGTACGCATATTTTTGAATTGCAAATTCCCTTTTTGCATTTGTAGCATTTGTGCTAATCCTTCAACCCTTCTTAGAGGGGTAGGCCTGGCACATCTTTTTTCTTGCTCCCTGGGCTGGCTGAAGCTTCAGGTAGAGAATCAGCTGGAGCAGAATTTGTTGTCTGCACGAAGAGCAATGATGGTTTTGCATAGGCTAAGTTTCTTGGAAAGCACCATTTTCTTTGAATGTGGGGGTAAGCATATGTAGGTCTAACGAGCCTTCTAAAAACGGACCAAATATATGGGTGGCTTGTGACGCAAGAAGCAGATACATCTGGAATATGTACTGTAGGTCTACACTGGAATGGCAGCTTGTTACACCCCTGACGTGGGTGGTGTTAAATATGGCAAAGTGGATATACTGTAACATGAGGCAACTGGACTATATTGTGACACTCTCCACAAAGTTTTTTAGGGTTACTTCCAACTCTTCAAATTCATTAACCTCCTTTTTTAACCTCCATTTTTACTGCATTCAAAAGCATTGGGAGAGGAGCACATTTTTTGTCTAATTGTTAAGAGTTTACAACAGAAAACTTGTCAAATCTGTACACCATCAGTTAGCCATTGTGAGTTGCATGTGAAGCCATGTAATCATTATTGTCTAACACGACTCCACATTTTGCATTTCAGCTGAGTCTCTGACATGTAACCAATGCAGTGTGGGCCTGGTGGGTGTTTGTCTGAACCCTGGCATTCAGGTCTGCACGACCAACACAAGTTACTGCTTCACCGGAAAAGCCAGTAAGTACTCCTGCCTCTGATGTATATCACTAAAATAATATTTTTGGTAGAAAAACCACACATGCTATATAGACATACAAAAACACACAAATGCTCAGTACCATTCCAATTGTCCTAATGTCTCTCTTTCTGTTTTTGTATAGCTTTCCCATCCATCTCTGCCTTCTCAGGCTTCAACTCCCAGGGCTGTATGGCGAATGCAGTGTGCGGCAACACCACCACCAGCACCATCCTGGGTGCCACATACACAACCACGACAACCTGCTGCAGTACAAACCTGTGTAACCCAGTCGTGATGAGTGGCGCTCCCTCTGCCAAGCTCACCATCACCACTGCTCTTGGCGCAGCCGTAATGGCCTCCCTATGGGGCAGCATGGTGTAACAGAACTAGAGGAACCAGAAGACATCCCAATTTTAAAGGCAGCTTTGATTAGTTTTGTTCACACTGCTGCTCGACTGGTTTTGCATGTGGTGCTGCTATGATATCACCACATTCTTTGGCTCCCATCAGAGTCAATAGGTCAATATTTTTAAATCATTAGCTCACATTTTGCAGTGAAGCACATTTGAGAATCCATTAAGTGTATCTGTTTTCTCACTATATTCTCTTTATTTCTGTTAATAAAAATATTCACAATTATTAGCAATGTAGTGTTGGAGCGGTACCACTTCATTATTGTATTGTTATATTTTATTTATACTACAATTATATATGTGACAAAAACTTGAAAGTGAAAATAAAGAATATGTCAATTAAGAAACATTAAATACTTCCTGAAATTTATAGTGTAAACTTAACTTTCAGTACTTTTCCTTTCTAGGTTTTGAAACTTGTTTTGGTACTATAATCAGAAATATACAGATCTGGACAACATTGTTCTTAACTCAACCCTATTGAAAACCTCTGGACCAAATGGTCACCAGCCATCAAACAAAGCTGTGCTGCTTGAATTTTAGTGCCAGAAGTTGCATAAAGTCACCCAAAATTGTTGTGGTGGAGGGCATGCCAAGACGCATGAAAGACAGTTATTATTATTATACATTTATTATTACCCCAAATATTGATTTCTGAACTCTCCCTAAGTTAACACATTAGAATTGTGTTGTTTAAAAATGAACATTAACTTATTTTATTAGCATTATTCGAAGTCTGACAACACTGCATCTTTTTTTGTAATTTTGGCCAGTTGTAATTATCTGCAAATAAATGCTCTGAATGACAATATTTTTATTTGGAATTTGGGAGAAATCTATTATGAAATAAAAAAGTATTTCATGAAATAAAACAAACATTTTGATTTTTCCCAAACACATAGCTGTGATGTGAAGATCCTTGTCTATAAGGACCTGCTCCCTCCTCCCAGGTAGGCTAACCATCCACCTTAGTAACCCCTCCAGGCTTTAATCGATTCCGGTGCAGCTAGTAATTCTATGGACAGGGCTCTAGCTGTGCAATTATGCATCCCCAATTCACCTCTCCTGCACTATCAACTGTAGTGGAATGATAAAACAGCTTACAGGCCAAACATGCATATCTTAACATCTGAATGGTGGCTGGCATCTCTCACACCAATTTAACACAGAGTTGCTGCCTTAGAAAACCTAATACAGAAGATGGGGAGGGGGGGGAGTCATCAACCCCCTCACTAGACCACACGGATACAATCTGAGTGTGAAGACCAACAGAGAAACTTATGTAACACAGCCACCGGACCAAATACTGGGAAATGTTATGTTTTTCTGACGGTCCCATAAAAGGAGAATTTATTAAATATATCGCAAGCTTGCACATGTCATGTTGATCTCTACAGGTAGTTATCTAGATGGTAGGCCAAAAAGATATGTGAAGATCCACAGAGACAAACATTAGTTCTGGGAGTAAATCGTAACCGATACTCCGGGCATACTTTTTTGTTGCCCTAGCCGTGAAGTTAAGTTAGTTTTTACGTATATACTGTATAATAATAAAATTAATTCATTCAACTTATATAGTGCTTTTCTAGGAACCCAAGCACTTTACACAGTGAGGGGGAAAGTCCACCTCATCCACCACCAATATGTAGCACCCATTTGGGTGACGCACGGAGCCATTTTGCACTAGAACGCTCACCACATCAGCTATCAGGTGGAGAGGTGAGTAGTTATATATGCCAATTAGGAAGGAGGAGGATTATTAGGTGGCCATGATTAAAGTGAGGCCTGGTTGGGAATTTGGCCATGACACCGGGGTTAACACCCTAAGTACCATGGGATTTTTAATGACCACAGAGAGTCAGGACACCCGTTTAAAGTCCCATCCATGGTTATGGTATTTGAGTGGCTTGGTTAAAGTGTTATAATTTAATGTCTAGTATTGGATTTAAATTGTATTACTTCAAACAAAACTCAGTTTGGGGCATTGCCAATTATTCACTGTACATCTCCGGCGGAGATTATCCTCATGCCCTTATGTTATTTTCTTAACACACACCTCAGCAAAGGACGCATTCTCCGACTACATCGCTGCCAATAATTGGTTTCCTTTGTCCCAAGAGTGCTCCATAGCTTTCTACGCATACACACACAGCGAGAGTCTGGGGACTCACTGAGTTGAGAGTTGCTCCCTAGCTGTTCACGGATTACGGCTGACCAGTATGCCAGAATCAAGGTCGGACTCTGATTGCCGCTGGTAGATGGGGATTAAAGCGAAACGGGTCCGGCTCCAAACACAGGCCATTATTGTGCTCGGCATGGGGAGATAGCTTAACTATCTATCGGAACTCAAGCCCTGCATCTTTCTAATACATATGGAGTCAGATAGTTAGGCATTAAATTGTCAACAAGGTCAATACGATTCTCACTACGCTCTGTAACTTTCCTGATCTTATCTCCTCAGCACATTCACTGCGGAGGAAAAAGGAAATATAATATTAATAATACTCTGTTTTAGACCTTCTAACTACACCACTACCAGTACATGCACTAGACAATAAACCACTAGGCACCAGGCTGGTGCATGACTACTGCTTTCATCAGGATGTCCACCAAGTCCAAAAATCTCCAGCGCAAAATAAACATAGGGGTTAATAACACATTGGAACCGAGTCGACCGTTCTCTGGGATATGTTTTCATGCTAATCGAATGTGCCCAGTTTTAGTACGAACTAATAATTACCTTATAACGGTAGTTGTGAGGGCATGGATGAAGTAAAAATAAATCGCTATTTTATACCACTAACAAGGCGCAAAATAGCACCACACTTCCACGGTAGCATAATGAGGGTCCCTACATGCAAACCAAAGCACTGAGAACTTTGTAAGTGTACAGACAGTTTATTAAAAATATAGACTATATATTACCGATTACGATATAAACCTAACCGTAAATCCATGTTGGCCAATCAGAAGCCTAAAAAAAGGGTTATTACCTGTTACGGTAGGTCTTGTCCAAAACCGGCGAGGTCTGTGTCGTGGGAGTGTAGCATAGTCATAAGCAGTGACCTTAGTAGTATTGCATTCTGACGCCTCTGTTCAGCAATATAATGCGATAACTGTGCATGTATCGGTGTACATGTTATAAGCCCTGTTATATATTTTTTAGCAACGTCCACCATTGCACAGACTCTATTTTTATCTATTTTTTTGCACAGACTCTCCTCATGTAAACAATGGAGATAGTGGCGCACAATCTGATGTTAAACAAAAGCGATAACAGCGTGCACTTAGACGTCACATTCCAAAATTTTCAGTTTCACCGTCCACATGTCAACACTGAAACCAGTTTTCGGTTTCCGTGACCTGATACAAACGGCACAAAAAAAAGGTGGTTTTGAAAATACCCGTGTTTGTGTGGATGGGCATTATAGTTCAATTCACAGGTTTGGAAGGAGTTTGTGGAATGGCTGGGAGTCACGGCCAATCTGACCTCCGGGCACCATCCTGAGATCCATTCCAAACCTAGTCAGACTCCCTAACTACTGAGCCATCTGACCCCGAGAGCAACAGGCAGGTGGAACAGGTCAATTAGGAAGTGGGTAGGTTCCTGAGGTCATGCTGCCGGCTTCGGGGAGTGGTCAATACTCTCTCTGCCCAATACTCTCTCTACCACTCCTCCACTAACCTAACCCCTTTCCAATGTGTGTTAGGTTACCAGCCAGTCCTGGCTCCGTGGCATTCGAGTCAGACTGAGGCCCCCACGGTGGAAAACTTGTTCCGGCGCAATGAGGAGACATCAATGCTGCCCACGTGTGCCTTCAGCATGCCATTCGCCGTCAGAAGGTCCAGGCCCACAGCGGTCTTTGCACTGGTTGACTGGGTCTGGCTCTCGACTCGGATACTGCCCCTCTGCCTGCTCTACCAGAAGCTGGGTCCACAGCTGAGGAGGGTGAACAAGGTTACAAATTGATTGCAATTTACTGTTGACTATAAAATTAACCCCTCTTTTTCATGTTTCTGTTCTCAGAATGGTGGTTGCAGGCCCACTACATGAAGCCGAGGTGCTGCATACTTCCCCTCCTATGCTGGAGCTCGAGGATGGCCTGGCCTATTATGTTAGGTCTGTTTTTGAAACGAGGCAGCGGAGGGGTGGTCTCCAATTCCTGGATCTCCCCCTGCTGGTGCACGTCAGCTTAGGCGGTTGTCATCACAGGTCTTCTAAGATCACCGTCCCCATTACGTACATGCTTGTGTTGATTGCCCTCATGTGTATATATATAATATATTCCCTTTTCCCCAGTGTTTCTTGTGCATTCTTCTTTGATATTCCCGTGGAAACTCTGTGTGTCAGAGATATAGTAATAGACGTATGAGTGCCTCCAGCATTGCTGTAGAGGTTGAAGGGGTGGGGGGTCTGAGCTCAGACCATATGCCGCACACTGCATCAAATTGGTCTTCATGGCTGTCATCCCAGAAGGAAGCCTCTTCTAAAACTGATGCACAAGAAGCCTGCAAACAGTTTGCTGCAGACAAGATGACTAAGAACATGGATTACTGATGAGACCAAGATAAACTTATTTGGTTCAGATGGTGTCAACTGTCAAGCGTGTGTGGCGGCAACCAGGTGAGGAGTACATAAACAAGTGTGTCTTGTCTACAGTCAAGCATGGTGGTGGGAGTGTCATGTTCTGGGCCTGCATGAGTGCTGCCGGCACTGGGGAGCTACAGTTCATTGAGGGAACCATGAATGCCAACATGTACTGTTACATACTGAAGCAATGCATGATCCCCTCCCTTCGGAGACTGGGCTGCAGGGCAGTATTCCAACATGATAGCGACCCCAAACACACCTCCAAGATGACCACTGCCTTGCTTTAGGAAGCTGAGGCTAAAGGTGATGGACTGGCCAAGCATGTCTCCAGACCTAAACGCTATTGAGTATCTGTGGGGCATCCTCAAATGGAAGGTGGAGGAGCGCAAGGTCTCTAACATCCACCAGCTCAGTGATGTCATCACTGCAAGACAACTCCAGCAGTAGCAACCTGTGAAGCTCTGGTGAACTCCATGCCCAGGAGCAGTGTTTTTCTAACTTTTTTTTCTGTGACCCACATTTTCAAAATGACAAATCATTGTGACCCAAATGTCATGAAATAAGTTGTTTGCAAATATATAGCTTTCCAATCATAATTATTTATATGTAGGGGAATTAACATAATACATTATTTCTTATTGTCACCAGACTTATAATACAACATTCATTTTCTCAATATCATCAGTATTTCCATCCATCACAGACATGTGTCTTAAAACATGTTATAATCACCAAAATAACCAAAATCAGATGGTTTTTCCACAAAAATCTAAGTATTTCTATTAATTTATTTACAATCAGATAAAAAATTATCAATTTTGCTGTTTTAACTAGCTATGTGAAACTAAAGTCAAATGAAAGTTTGGAAACCTTTTTTTATATAATGACTAGCGCATTGGGAAGATGAACATGTTTTCAAAATACACAGCTGTTATTTTGTCTGATGTAGGTAAGCCTTACTAGGCATAAAATAAAATCTGTTTTACTTTTTTGTGATAACACTTTATCTTAAACCCCCATATAAACACCCTGGGCCAGTGGTTCCAAATGCTTATGGTCACTGTACTACCACACTGTAAGAAATGTGCATCCGCGTTAACAGATTTACTTAACAATGTTATGTTTGATTTACACAACATGTTGTGTTTCTCCTCATTTTTGAAAATATTATGTTGGATTTATACAACATGTTGTGTTTCTGAGGAGAAACCCAACATGTTGTGTAAATCAAACATAACATTGTTAAGTAAATCTGACAACGCGGATGCACATTTCTTACAGTGCAGAGGTCCTAGTACCCATGGTTGGAAACCATAGCCAGGGAGAATTGGTTTGCTCAACTATTATTTAACCATCTGCAACTAAACAACTATTTGGACAAAGTTGCATTCAGAAGCCCACACCCAAAGAAAAAATACAGAAAATACTGCTGTACAAATTTCAAGCTCAATCTTATCAAGCTTTAAAGTATCAAGCTCAATCGTATGGACAAAGCTATAATCTTCTGCAGCTCTCGTGCTAGCTTTACCCTGCTCTCCCTGAGTGAGAGGGATGCCTGACAAATTACTTCAAGTGATTTAGATACATAAACAAATTATTGATATATCTCATTATTCCCCTTTTAAATAGTCATAAGCATTTGGATTAATGAGTGAAACAGAGAAAAACAAGCGTTGTCTGTTTGGGCATTTTAGAATGGACTAGATACCATTAGCTATAGCTGTATAAATATGAAGCGCATTAGATATGAACGCTATGATAGAGCCGTATGTAGGATTCTGCGATTCCGTCTGCAACATGAAAATCATAGGGCCCTACTATTTTAACAACCGCGACCCACCCGTGGGTCTGGACCCAGATATTGAAAAACACTGCCTGTCACATCCAGCCCAGTGAGGGCTGTGATCAGGCCTTCATGGACCTTTTTTGTATTTACGTTGCTCTCCTGTGTGTGTCCCGTCTCTGGTTTGTTCCCTCATGTGTGATGTTTTGGTTCCCCCTTGTGTTTTGACGTTGCATGTATTAGGTTTCTGTTATTTGGGTGGTTTAGGTTACGTCATTGTCAATTAGGTTCCCAGATGTTTCTTGTTGAGTCCTCGTTATGTTAGTATATAGGTTGTGGGTTTTCGTGTTTCCCCTGTCGTTCAATGTTTCACTGTTACGTGTTCCCGGTTGTGTGTTCTTACTAGTGGTTATGTATTTTCGCTGTTTAGCCCCTCGTGGCAGTTTTTGTATATCGAAGTAATTTAGTTATTAAACACTATTGAGTTTGCAACTCCTTCGCGCCTGTCTCTCTCTCTCTACCCCACAACAAGTGGAAACGTGACACTGCCCTAGAGGATTAAGGCAGTGCTGGAAAATAAAGGTGGCCACACAAAATATTGACACTTTGGGCCAAATTTGCACATTTTCACTTATTGGTGTACTCACTTTTGTTGCCAGCAGTTTAGACCTTAATGGCTGTTTTGAGTTATTTTGAGGGGATGGCATATTTACACTGTTATACAAGCTGTACAGTCACTACTTTAGATTGTGGCAAAGTGTAATTTCTTAAGTGTTGTCACACGGAAAGTTATAATTTATTACTTACAGAAATGTGAGGGGTGTACTCACTTTGGTGAGATACTGTAAAACACTTTTTATATTAAAAAAATATAAAGAAGTTAAGTTTGTGCTGCTTTTGTATGCTGGTCCCTGAAAGATGAATTAAGTTACTTCCATTATCCCGGAGCAAAAATTCAGTCAACCAGAAACCCCTTCCCTCCACACACTCCACCCAATCATCTCCACCTCCCTAACCTGCCCCTCCAGCAGCTTTCTTATTCCAAACTTCACACCTCAATTAACTCACCCTGTGTAGACCTGTGGATCCACTTTCCACACTCATCCCTCTAGCCCCTCCCTTTGCCACCATCCGTTACACAAGTCTGACATTATAAATGGTCAGATCTGCCTCTGTCACTGTCCTCTCAAAGAACCACAGCTGTTAGTTTTGCTGTACAGTCCTACAACTTTAAAAAAATATTCTTATTTTGAGATTTGAGCATTTCTTAGTCAAGATGATCAAAATCGTTTTTGGAATTTCTGCAGTTGTTGCATCTTTTGTGCTGGGTGAGTCTTTTCAATGCCACTCAGTCACAGTTTGCTTGGACAATATTTTATTTATATTGCTATCATGCTAAGATTAACTGAACTCTTGGTTAGTTCATACAATGCTTCTCAGGATGTAAGTTACATTAGTCACTTCATTAGTGCTATTCATTTTAAATGGAAGTTTAACATTATTTTTACCATTTGTTCTCCTGCTAAGTATACTAACATAATCTTATTCACAGGAATTGCCTGGAGCAATTTGAAATTACCTAATTTAGCTTTGCCAGTGACCTACTGGTAAACACCAATAGATTAAAACCTGTGAATGCCACCATTCAACTTAGAATATACTGTATCTAGGTAAATTGTAAAACAAGCATATCTGAGGTTTTCAGCCTTGAACATGTAAGCATCCTGCATGGAAATAAAGGAATGACATTTCATCACTGACTTGTTACCCCTTTCTCTCGCTCTCTGTCATTTCTTCTCCGTCTCTTTTCACTTTTATCCAATGAATCAATCCTGGTAAGACACAATGGATTTGTCAACATTGTGTTGTTTATGAAGCCCTGCTATTATATTGTCTAACCCAATCTAAATTTTGCATTTCAGCTGACTCTCTGACATGTAACCAATGCAGTTTGGGATTGGTGGGTTTTTGTTTGAACCCTGGTTCTCTGGTCTGCATGGGCAACTCAAGTAGCTGCTTCACTGGAAAAGCCAGTAAGTAATTTATCCCTCATGTACAGTCATGGTCAAACGTTTTGAGAATTGGTCTACACAAAGTTTGCTGCTTCAGTGTTCTTAGATCTTTATCTCAGGAGGTACTATGGTATACTAAAGTATAATTACAAGTTTTACATAAGTGTCAAATGCTTTCATTGACAATGACATTCAGTTTATGCAGAGTCAATATTTGCAGTGTTGACCCTTCTTTTTCAAGGCATCTGCAATCTGCCCTGGCATGCTGTCAATTAACTTCTGGCCTCAATCCTGACTGGTGGCAGCCCATTCTTCAATAAGCAATGCTTGGAGTTTGTCAGAATTTGTGGGGTTTTGTTTGTCCACCCGCCTCTTGAGGAATGACCACAAGTTCTCGATGGGATTAAGGTCTGGGGAGCAGTGTTGGGCAAGCTACTTGTAAAATGTAGTGAGCTAAGCTACTAGTTATTCTACACTAAATGAAGCTTCACTACACTGAAGCTCCCCCCAGGAAAATGTAGCAAGCTAAGCTACAAAAAATGGCAAAAGTAGTTTACTACATGTAAGCTATTTTTTTTGATTGAACCGACTTCATTAAAAGCTAATGCTATCTTTTAAAAATTATTTAATGAATTTAATTAATCATTTTGTTCTACTGCTTAATTCTATCTCATTATGGCACCATAAGAGATAGAATATTTTAGGAAATTGTAGTCTATCTGTACTATAGAATATCCAACTCAATAATCTAACATGACCTAGTAACACAAATAACCTTCTTTGCCAATAATTTACTTTTTGAATTGGCAAATGATGTATGAACAACACAATTCATATAAATCACCAATTCTAACTGACTGTAGTGGCCTGGGCTGAAGTTAACATAGTGGCTTGGCTTTTTGGTGAGTAGACTCTGGCACTGTGTGGCAATGTCCATGAAATGTCGTACAAACTCTTAGCTGAATGGATTGTGCTCACCAAGTCTGGCTTTAGAATATCTTCCTCACTCTCTGCTGCGAGCAGGATGATTTCTGAATATCGGACAGAGATTCTTTAGGCTTGTGTACTGGAAAAAAAAGAATGGTCACAAACAACGAAAGGGAGGAGGTGGGAGGAGTTTAAAGCAACTCTAAACAACACTCGGCAGGACTTCACCTGCTAAATCTGTGTGATTTTAACTTGTGCAAATGTGATTCACATGAACAAATCTTTTAGAGCAGTGATTCAGTACACCCATTTCACTGAAAAGAATCGTAAAAAAAACGAATCGTTCAGGATTCGCACATCACTATTTGGCTACACATACAGGCTGTATATGGCGGTGGTGTGAGTCGCTTAATGATCCTTAACATCCTTAGCAGTTGTATTTCAGAGGTGAGCTTCAGAAATACTTGTGGAAATGCAGCTTGCGTGGACGCTACCACACTATTTGATAAATAAAATAGCTTCACTACTGTAAAGCTATTTGATTCAGAAGTCAGTAACGCTACAACCACGCTACTGAGAAATACTAGTAAAGGCGTTACTTGTTTCCTGACCATGGACCCATAACTTTGATGTTGTGTTCCCCAAATCACTTAGTTATCAATTTGCCTTATGGAAAGGTGCTCCATCAAAAGGCATTTGTCACCACCAAACTGTTTATGGACTGTTGGGAGAAGTTGCTCTCTGAGGATGTGTTGGTACCATTCTTTATTCATGGCTGTGTTCTTAGGCAAAATTGTGAGAAAGCCCACTCTCTTGGCTGAGAAGCAACCCCACACATGAATGGCCTCAGGATGCTCTACTGTTGGCATGACACAGGACTGATGGTAACGCTTACCTTGTCTTCTCTGGACAAGGTGTTTTCTGGATGGCCCAAACAACTGGAAAGGGGATTCATCAGAGAAAATGACTCTAGTCCAGTCCTCAGCAATTCAATCCCTGTACTTTTTGCAGAATATCAGTCTGTCCCTGATGTTTTTCCTGGAGAGAAGCGGCTTCTTTGCTGCCCTTCTTGACATCAGGCATCATCCAAATGTCCTCGCCTCACTATTCATGCAGATGCACTCACATCTGCCTTCTGCCATTCTTGCGCAAGCTCTGCACTAGTAGTGCCCCTATCCCGCAGCTGAATCAAATTTAGGAGACAGTCCTGGAGCTTGCTGAACTTTCTTGGGCACCTTGATGCCTTCTTCACAACAATTGAACATCTCCCGTTAAAGTTCTTGATGATCCAATAATAGTTGATTTAGGTGCAATCTTACTAGCAGCAATATCTTTTTTGTGCAAAGCAATGATAACGGCACATGTTTCCTTGCAGGTAGCCATGGTTGACAGAGGAAGAACAATGATTTCAAGCATCACTCTCCTTTTAAAGCTTCCAGGCTGTTATTCTAACTTATCATGACAGAGTGATCTCTAGCCTTGTCCTCGTCAACACTCTCACATGTGTTAATGAGACAATCACTGACATGATGACAGCTGGTCCTTTTGTGGCAGGGCTGAAATGTAGTGGAAATTTTATTCAATTCATCTAAACACTTTTCATGACATTCTGGTATATGCAAATGACCATCATCAACATTGAATCAGCAAACTTTGTATAGACAAATACATGATACTGTATATCACTAAAATAATATTTTTGGTTAAAAAAACATGCATGCTATATAGACATACACAAACACACAAATGCTCATTATCATTCCAATTGTCCTAATGTCTCTCTTTCTGTCTTTGTATAGCTTTCCCATCCATCTCTGCTTTCCCAGGCTTCAACTCCCAGGGCTGTATGGCGAATGCATTGTGTGGCAACACCACCACCAGCACCATCCTGGGTGCCACATACACAACCACAACAACCTGCTGCAGTACAAACCTGTGTAACCCAGTCGTGATGAGTGGCGCTCCCTCTGCCAAGCTCACCATCACCACTGCTCTTGGTGCAGCCCTAATGGCCTCCCTGTGGGGCAGTATGCTCTGACAGAACTAGAGGAACCAGAAGACATCCCGATTTTGAAGGCGGCTTTGATTAGTTTTGTTCACACTGATGTTTTACTGGTTTTCCATGTGCTGCTGCTATGATATCACCACATTTTTTGGCTCCCATCAGAGTCAAGTCGATAGTTGAGAACCTTTAAACTTAAGTTAGCTGAAATTTTTCAGAGAAGCAAATATGAGAGTCAAAATTAAGTCAAAATTTTCTGTAATATTATTATGTTGGAGGATTTTAGCAATGTAGTGTTGGAGCTGTACCACTTTCTTATTTGTATTGTACTATTTTATTTATACAACAATTATTTGTGACAAACTCTAAGGTGAAAATAAATAACATTTATATTAACAAACATAAAATACTTCCTGAAAGGTTCCTGTTTACCAATAACTTTTATACTGTAAACTTTCTGTACTTCTCCTTTCTAGGTTTTAAAAATTGTATTGGTTCTATAATCAAAAATATAACCAGAAATATACAGCTATAGAAAACAAATTAAGAGATACAGATTTTTATTGAATCAACCCCATTAAAAACCTTTGGAATATGATCAAGAGGAAAATGGATGGTCACCAGCTATCAAACAAAGACAATCTGCTTGCATTTTTGTCCCATGAGTGGCATAAAGTTGCCCAACATCATTGTGTTGGAGAGAATGCTATAACGGATGAAAGCCAATTATTAGGGGTCCAAGCTCGAAGGGGCTGGGAACCGTCATTTGCAAAGCAACGCGGTTCACAGCTCCAGCAGATTATTCTTCCACCTCTAAAACCAATACTACAGCCTAAACCGTAAATGGTTATGGGGTGCCATTTTCAGGACTGGTCCAGATAACCGCAAGGACCTCAGACAGAAAAATTCAGCTACTTCCACCACTAGGTGGCGCTACAGCAGAAAAAACACGTTTGGCCTCATAACTCCCAAACCGTAAATCGCACATAGAAGATACACATATCCACATGTTCCCTAAGTTCGGCTGAATCTTCAGATAAAGGCCACTCCCATTTCCGCCTGTACTTTTATGCATGAAAAATGGCAATTTATCATAAACCTACTTTTTCTAACTCTTCCTAGGCCACGTGTCCGATCTACACGAAACTTGGTATGTATGATCACCAGACCAATTTGACAGATAAAAATGCGCAAATTACGCACAAAGAAATTTGTGTAGCTAGGTATATATATAACTTTGCCATATCTTGGCCAAAAAAAATCTATCATTGCAAAATTTTAGATTGTTGTTTGACATGACCATCTGAGGCTCCTCAACAAATGTTATGAAAATTGGCTACTAGGGGGTGCTACAACTACAAAAAGTTGATATCTCATCAACAGCTTATCCGATTTATACCAAATTTTGAGGCTACCATCTAGGGCCACTCTTGAGGCCACCCCTACAGGGGGGTTCTGATTCGTCAAAAGGGGCGTGATCTATGGGACCCAGTTTTGGATCCACCCCTTGTACTAATGTGTGTAACTTTAAATTTACCATGTAGATGCGTAATGGTTACTGGACCTCACATACCAAAAATTATACATATGGACCACTAGGTGGCGCTATAATGATGTGAAATGTGTTTTTGCCCATAGTTCCCACATTACATGTTAAACAATAGACTTATACAATACAACAATACTTATATCCAAGTGTACCTTGAACTAAGCTGAATCCGATGATATAGGACACCCCCATTTGTGATACCAAGATTTTTCACAATATCGCGCAATGCGTAAACCAACTTTTTTTAACTCCTCCTAGACTGTGCAACCGATCCGTACAAAACATGGTATCTAGCATCTCCAGACGGACCTGACCAAAAGTTATCAAAATAATTTTGCTACGTTAAACTATGCGCAATTGACAAACAAACAATTTTTTGTAACTAGCTATAAAATATGAACTTTAGCTAACAAATTAAATGCTATCATCAAAAAACTTGAGATTATTGTTCAAAGTCCCACTGTGATGTTCGGTACCAAATTTGGCGAAGATCGGCCATTAGGGGGTGCTTTAATCAACATTTATGTGTTTTGGCCAATAACTCAATATATTTAACTGGGATAATTGTGATAACAATATATTTTTCATAGCAACTTTTATCAACATGAAACTTTTGGTGCTTGTTTGGCATTCCGCTCTGAGGCTATGTACCAAATTTGTCATTAAGTGGCGCTGTCGTCAATGTAGACCAGCTTTTGCCCTTTTACTAAATCAATGTTATGGGATATTTACAACGGTGATGTACCACAGACCTTGTAGCTCACACCTCAAAATTTTCTGACATTTGCCTCGCCACCGTTATGCTTTGGGGTCTGCTTTTTTATAATGACTATCCAAAAGTTTAAGTTTTTTTTAATGTGTCAAACATTATAGAACATAAAGAAATGTGTATTGTATTCACATTGGCTACAATTTATTTTAAACAAAGACAAGGGACATTAATAATGAATGTAATATGCTTTTATTTAGTAGATTTAATTTTGTTGTTTCATCCTATCCAATGTTTACTATATTTTTAAGCAGATTATCTATGCTGTATTCTGATAAAATTCCCCTCATTAGGGTTACTACAGTACGCTGGATCATGTGCCTGTGTATCTGGCAAACTTTATTTCCTGTTTGGAGTGTGCGGTGTTAGAATTGGTTTGTTGGTAATCTACTACAAAACAATACAAAACATTTTCAAGAACAACTATCTATAATGTATACTGTTGGTAGAAGCCTAAATTAGTGACCAGACCTAAACAGTGAAAAGGAAATGGGACAAAGTTACTGAAAACATGTTGCTAAATGTTTTATAAAATTGTTTCCTTTGGACAAATGTAGGTAACTCATTATTTGGTTATGTTTTGTTTTGTTTAATGTGTAAGGCAAAGTGTACAGACAAGACAGGCAGATAAACACAAATTACTACAGTAAATTGCTACAGAACACATGAACTGTTGGCTGCAGCATAAAGAAGCGACCTAATCTGAACAGTGAAAGGGATATGGGATAAAGTTGCAGAAAAAATGTTGCTAAATGTTCTATTTTGTTGAGTGTGTAAGGCACAGTGTACAGGCAAGACGGTTACACATACATAAAATACTACATTAAATTACTAGAGGACCCATAATCTTGCGGTTCAATGTTAAATTAATCCCTGTCCCTGTACAATTAGGACAAATTAAACCAAAGATTGGTTTATTCAAACGCGGTACATGAATACTCAGCCATGGCTGTATGGCATTCTGATTACCTGCTATCTGAAAACCTGTTTTCCGAATGACAGTTTACGGATTGACATACTATGTGTTTGTATTTCATCATCTGCTTTCTTAGTTTGTAATCCCCTATGTTTTCTTGCTATTGACCGATTTTTTATCTTCTCTGACATTTTCAACCATTATCAAAGCACTTCTTTCAACATTTTAAAATGTCTTCGAAATATCAGAGCCAGGGACGGCTTGGACCCCATCAAAACTGCTTGCAGTTCTAGTTATTATTATTATTACACATTTATTATTATCCAAAATATTGATTTCTGAACTTTCCCCATATTAACATTATTAATACAGTATTGTGTTGTTTAAAAATAAACATTAATTTATCTTGCGATATTTGAGGCCTGACAAACACTGACAATATTTTCAGTTGGAATTTGGGGAGAAATTTATTCAGGAAATTATTGTTTCTTAAAGGACAATTCCTTTAAAATGAACCTAGGGGTGTAACGATCCCCTTCTTACACCGGCAGAAAATACCTGAACTTCTGTGCCTTTTCTAGTTTAGTTACCCTGTGTTAATATGTATATTTTCATTTTCATGTTTCTTCATGTTTATAGGGCCCAGCATTAATTCTTGTTTTGTCTCCCTCTTGTCAACCCCTTCCTAGTGTCTTTGTAATTAGTTTTTATTCCTGTCAGCTGTGTCTTGTTTAGGTATGTCATGTCCAATTTAAACCCCTTCAGTTCCTGTGTTCAGTGCTGGGTCATTCCAATTGTGTTCAAATAATCCATAACTTTTTTACAATTTCTTTTACTGAGATTCCCCATCTGGAAAAAGGATATTGTTTGGTGCTCAAAACTGGTCCCGTTATATATTATTTTAAACCTGACCTTTCACCTAGTCTTCACTGTACATAGTATTGGTCCATAGCTCATATTATTGAACCATAGCACCTTAGCAACTCCCATGAGGACCCTCAAGATGATATCCTAACTCAGTCTGTAGCTAGACAGCAGAGAAGAGAGACCTTACAACATTGTCACAAGCAAGCAATGTGAGTGAAAATATTTTTCACTATTACTAATATTCAATCATTGGTATTGAAATTCATACCAAGTGATCAAAAATAAACCTTGTGATAATTAGTCTTCTATTAAACATGTGATAAACTATTCCTAAACATTTTTATAACACATTACAATTAATATACTGGATTACATACTTTTAATTATATGGGTTACACATTTCTATTTAGTTCTTCATAATAAGTCAATAATAATACAGTAATATAATTCAGGTTTTATTACAATTACTACCTCTTAAGGCTCGCCCCCTAATTGTCAAATTCTGCCTAAAAACATACCCAAAGTGAACCTCTTGTTACACTGGACCTGAAGCAAGTACATACATATGGTTGATATTTCTTAAAAGGAAAAACGTAGAATTTTTAGAATATGTAAAATTCGATTTGAATAATGTACACAGTGAAAATGGCACGATTATTTTCAGATTTTATTTTTCTACATCCTCTGAAATAGAACTACATAGCCATATATTGAGATAGGGTCCTGGAAACACTTCTAATTTTGTCCCCTAGTAGATGACGACATATGTCTAAAATCTTACAGTGATTGAGTGACTAGCCAATGAGTGAATAGCCAATGTTATGTGTAAAAGTTTTTCCACCAAAAACGCATTGTGATGACGTATTCATCCGAGTCATGAGACAGACTACCTATCTCCACATATAAATATCTCTGACATATGAATGTTAATTTGCACAATGTTGGTCATTTTTAAACATCTCTGTTTCATTAGGATGCCGATTTTCGACATTGCTAAGACATGTTTCACCCGCGTCTGTTATTCATAAGTGCAGGCAGCGATTCATAAACAAAATAATTTCTGGTGCTTCCTGGTACATTCGTAAACATTGCGGTCCTGAAATACAGCCTTCTGCATGTCTACAATTTTATCCCTGATGTCCTTACAAAGCTCTCTGGTCTTGGCCATTGTGGAGAGGTTGGAGTCTGTTTGAGTATGTAGACAGGTGTCTTCTATACAGTTAACAAGTTCAAACATGGGCAGTTAATACAGGTAATGAGTGGAGAACAGGAGGGCATCTTAAAGAAAAAAAAAAAGTGTGTGAGAGCTGGAATTCTTACTAGTAGTGGAGCGGCTAAGTGCTTATGTTTGGCAGAATCGTTCAGTTTATGATACAAGTGTGAAAATTGGCATGAGCAGTCTCCATGGGTCACTTGACAAAAAACAAAATGAAATTTCAAGATGGCCGAAAAGATGGCTGACACCTTAGTGGAGCTGTTTTAATTTAATTTAATTTAACCTTTATTTAACCAGGTAAGTTGACTAAGAACAACTTCTTATTTATTATTAATTATTATTATTTTTATTTATAAAAATTGGCATGAGCAGTCTCTAATGGTCATTAGACAATAAGCCACCCACAGCTACTTGAAATTTCAAGATGGCAGCCATTTTTCAAGATGGCCACCACCTTTGTGGAGCAATTTAATTTTTTTAAATAATTTTTTATTTAACCTTTATTTATCCAGGTAAGTTGACTAAGAACAATTTCTTATTTACAGCAACGACCTGGGAGCAATTAGGGTAAAGTGTCTTGCCCAAGGACACAACAACATTTGGCTCAGTCGGGAATCGAACTGGCAACCTGCTGACTACAAGTCTGACTCCCTACCCACTGAGCCATCTGCGCCCCAATTAAGCTTAAGAAATCATTTAGTTGGTGATACAAGCATGAAAATTGCCATGAGCTGTCTCAAAGGTTCATTTGACAAGAAACCGCCCACAGCCACTTGAAATTTCAAGATGGCTGCCTTTTTTTCCAAGATTGCCACCACCTAAATGGAGCAGTTAAGCCACAGGTGTCAAACCAGTTCCACGGAGGGCCGAGTGTATGCTGGTTTTTGGTCTTTCCTTTCAATTAGAGCCCAATTAAGACATAGACTGCCAGGTGAGGCGAGATCCTAACCAATTAGTGACATTCAATCATTCAGGTACAAGGTAAAAGCGAAAACCTGCAGAAACTAGGCCCTTTGCGGATCTGGTTTGACACCCCTGAGTTAAGCGATATAATTGTTTAGTTAGTGACATAAGCATGCAAATTGGTATGAGCAGTCTCTAAGGGTTGCTTGACCAGAAAACACTCTCAGCCACTTGACTTTTTTTTTTCAAGATTGCCGAAACCTGGATCCTCAAAAGATCAATTTTCCGATAGAAATGTATTGATTGTTTTTTATTAAGGACAATTTGGTGTCATTTTATTTTATATGTTTTAGATTATTGTAAAGAACAACTTTTAACGCATCAAAATAAAGTTTATATCTGCACTACCAGGGCACACTGGTGATATCACTGCTGTTAAACTCACAGTGGGGTTCAATGTCAGCTAATTGTAAAGTTAGTGTCCCAAATGCTGTCTAATCTACCCCAAAACAGTTAGATAGCCGCACCTGAATTGACAGGTTGTGCCAGCGTGGGAGAGCCGAGCCAAGGTTAATGGGGTTTTAGTTAACCGGATGGTGTACAGATCGCACGGGAAATAAATGGCATTGGATGAACGATCAGAGTAAGTGTAGGGTTAAGGCATGAACTAAGTTGTATCCCATGTATCAAAGTGCTTGGTAAAAGATGGTAAACCCTCAGCCTCTGCCTATATATTTGCTGCAGACATGGCAGAAGCCATCATAACAGTTGAGAACTAACTGGGGCAGATCTTTCATTTGTCAGCAGGACACCAAGGAAAAACTTATTCATCCGAGTCTATTCAACAGAGAGCACAATCGTACTGGTTATGATACCATTGGAAGAAATGTTCCATTATTTCATAAGATCAATGCTCTGCCTATCTTACTTAGTCCAACCCAACTAGATGAAAGTGATGGCATAGAATACATATTGACAAGAAACAGAGCAAAATAGCATTCAAGGTGTAAAACGTTTGTTCAATAACACAAAGTTGGAAAGGGCCCAAAAGAGAGCATCTACTGCTGCTAAAGACACTGAAGATACCAAAGAT
>JACXGM010003181.1:16574-43141 GCA_016801145.1 Umbra pygmaea | reverse complement strand
AGGGAGTAACCAACTAATAATGTCTGACAGACCTAACTGGGAGCTATACAGGAAACAGACACAAGAGGGAGCCAAAACACAACACATGAGGGAGCAAACTAGAGACACTGAAACTCAAATAGTACATAAACACAGGAGACAACTAATAGACCCAAAAGGGGAAGTCCATATCCCAGCCCCTCCAGGGCCGTACGTTACAAAAACCAGTTAAGACTGGGATATTTTTTTTTTCAATCATCTTTTTTGTTTGTTTGGAAAAGATGATTGAATAAAAGTTGAAATATTATTTATACACATTATCTATATTTTAAATTAATTTGTATTATAATTCTATTAATAGTCTAAAAAATACCTGTTGATTAATAGATAAATTAGTCATCGAGAAAATAATCATTAGATTAATTGTTACAAAATAATTGGTAGTTGCAGCACTAGTTTGAACCCATATCAGTTTGAATACTTCTGTAGAAGATGCTGTGTCTCCATTCCATTTTGCAGCACCTAGAGGCCCCAGCCAGCTACGCACAAGTTCTATTCATTGACTACTGTTCTGTTTTGATAATATTTTACCAACTAAACTTTTGGACAAGTTAGGGCAACTAGGCATTCGTTACTCTCTGTGCCATTGCATCTTTGATATTCTGTACCATAGAATGCAAGTAGTTAAAATTAACAACAGGCTCTCTAAAAAGCAGTATATACACATCGGCACCCCCCAGGGTTGTGTACTCTCACCTCTGAGGTATTCCCTATATACAAATGACTGCAACTCTGTTAAACTGTTTAAGTTTGCGGATGACTCAACGGTGGTTGGGCTGATATCATCAGAAAATGAATCAGCCTACGCAATGGTTCTCAACTCCAGTCCTGGGGACCCACTGCTCTCCATGTTTTAGATGTCCCCTGCTCCAACACCTACTTCAAATCACACAGGGACAAGCTTCTATGCTCATAAATACCTGGTAGCCTCAGTGGAGAAGTTATGAGACATCTAAAACATGCAGGGCAGTGGGTCCCCAGTACCGGAGTTGAGAACCACAGGCCTACAGGAATGTGGTACTGTCTCTGGTGGATTGGTGTTGTCTCCATCTCCTTGAACTGAACATCTCTAAAACAAAAGGTGGTGGATTTTCATAGGGATAGGAAGGTTCTCCTGCCACTGACCATAAATGGTGAAGAAGTGGAAAGAGTGGACAATTTTAGGTTCCTGGGTACAACAATCTCCACTCTGAAATAGGATGAAAAACTTCTGTATTATCAAAAAAGCCCATCAGAGACTGTTTATCTAGTGCCAACATATAAGGTTTGGTGTTTTTCTTGAGAGGGGTTGCTGTGATTCTACAGAGATGCTGTGGGAAGTCTACTTACCTTTTCTATAACTGTGTGATATGGTAACTCCACAGCCCAACAGAGAAGACGTCTGGACAGAATAGTTTGCATTGCCTCAAAAATGTTTAATTGTAAACTCACCTCCATATCAGACTTCTAAAATAGCACCTATTGTAGAACTATCCACAGACTAAATGGATCTCCAACCCAACTCCACTGACTTGAAGTGTGTCCACAAAGCGCTTTAAAACTCTACTGGTTTTTAAGTTATAATTTATTTTATACACATATTTTATGTGTTTTATATGTTTGTTATTGTATGAGCACACTGCACCAAATACCTAGCAACTTAGTTGCATGGCAGTATTGAATCTTGAATTATTGAATATTTATCTTTAGGAAGGATTTAAAAATTACAACTCACTTCATGTTCTATTATTTAATAGTGGACCATGAATTGCACAATTCAATTTAGGAGTATGTCCTAAAGGTAATGTGTTTACTAAACCCCTAGCAACCATACGGGATGTCACCCTCGGAGTTTCGTCATCAACACGGAGACCACGGAGGGCACCCCGAGGGAGGGGGTAGGGTATAGGGTTCGGTTCGGGATTCACAAGAGTGAATACACATGATCTTACAGGCAGGGATGTTGAGTCCTATAGGCATTCGCATTTATTGGTACAATTGTTCCCCGAAGAAATACAAAAAACATTTTGTTGTGGCAGTAGTGACGTGAAATACTAAAATGCATTTTCAATCTTTTATATTCAAATTGATAGGCTGTATACTGTACATAGGCCATGTGCTGTAGTTTATCCAACCACCTCTTAAAAATGCATATTTGTTGCACATCTGGGTAGAAATCATGAAATTTATTTTGAAGAAAAAAATCTAAGCCTAAACAAAAGCTAAAATGATCATCATACAGAATTATGCTACGGTGCCATGACAATATTCTGGCGCAGACCTAACCCGTTCTCTCATACGTACATGATTCGTGTTGACAACATTGCTTTGTTCTAAACCATAGTATTTGAATATCGACTGTTGTTTAATAATTACTACAGTATCATATCTACATGCAAATGCATACGAGGTGTGCTTACCTATTACTTGTTTCAACCACATAAGATCCGAACATCATTGGCGTTTGTTCTGTCGGCGTATTTCTCATATTCTTGCACCATCGTAGTATCGGACTCGTTTGCGTCATCAAAATGTCAGCGCTGCAGTGAAAAAGCCTGGGATTTATTGTCCAATTGCAGGTGTTTATTATGGCGTTAACTTTTCACAGCATAGTCTTAAGTTTAGAAACCATAGTCATCTAAATATGATAATCATAAATAAGCAATTGTCGTTTGACTAAATATAATTTTGACAAATATGGAAATTTTTGTGAAAATATTAATTAGGCCCTATATGTATTTTACAAGTAGCCTAATGCACAGAAGGAACACACTCTAGTCTTTACATTTTATTTCAAATTGTCAGAAAACAAATCATCAGAATAAATAACAGTATAATTTCTAACATTTATAATAAATCCTAAAATCTAAAAAGGCAGTTATTCATATTTCCTAGGAATGTACAGCTCCCAATTATCCAGTGTAAACACATGCAAAACCGATGCAGACAATTAAGATTCTCCACTGATTTTTTTTCTTGTATTATCAAATATTGTAAATAACAAATGACCGTGAAAATAAGGCATACTTTATAGGAAAGTATTAAAACATTTTAATCCAGACATGCAACAACACATTAATTATACTCAACATTTATGAAATATCAAGCAAAAAGTTAAACACGATTGAAAAGGCACACTTTTGGCTGATGAGTGTGTGTTTGTTTTGGAGGGGGGGGGGGGTCAGTGATCCTACATGATTTCTGTAACATTTGGATTATGTCAAAATAAATAAAAAGGAAAAAGATAAACATAAATAAGAAGTAAAAGTTTAAAACCTGTTAAAAATAAATATATACATTGCCCTCCACGATTATTGGCACCCCTAGTAAAATGGGCGAAAAATAATTAGTAAAAAAGCATATTTTGGTGAATTGGCGTATTGTCACAATCGTGGCACACATGGTTTTGTTAGAAATAATTATTTCTTGATGACAGATTATTTTTTTATTTTCTCTGAAAAAATTTTCTCTGCAATTATAGGTTGGATGTTTGTCATTTTTTATATTATGACAATTTGCCAATTCATCAAAAGATGCATTTTTACTAACCCTTTATTGCTCACTTTACTAGGGGTGCCAATTATCATGGAGGGCAATGTATGTATATTTCTGAACTGTCAGTGCATCAAAAAATATAATTCGTAAAACATAATTAATCTTAAAAGTGCCAAAATATTAAGGCACATGACAAACAAACAATGAGAGGCAGAAATATTTCTCAGCTATAGACATTCACATTTTATTTGGCAACAGTGAACCTAGTGGTTTAAGTGTTCTGTATATGGTAATCTAACAATAGCTTAACATAAGAGCTTTGAGAAATGGCAGATATTCATGAATAAAGCATTATTTATAATATTAAATACTTAGGGGTCATGGTTTTTTTCCTGTAGGTTCCAGGAGGGGTGTTTAAACTCCACCCTGTGTTGCTTCGCCCAACGGGCGTAGATTGACTTTTCTGTGATGAATCGATGGCCACCGTGGCGTGCACGCTCGTGCATTCTGTACATGCGGCACTCATCCATTCGGCCCATCTCGTAGTAATGGTAGGGAACAGTGGCGTGATCAGTGCGGCTGTAGGAAAGGTGGGGTGTGATTAATAATCAAAAACATCAAGTCAATCCCAACATCTCCAAGCACATTAAAAATGTAGTGAAAAAACCCAGGTTTTTGTGTCCTTTATTGAAATTCATTTAAACTAAAATCATAGTGTGCTATTAGTCAGGTAGTTGTTTCCAAATATTTTTCAAATAGATTACCTGCAGTAGTTATCATCAATCATCCCATAGATGAGAATACTGTCACAGATGTCGATAAGAAGGACCATGGTAAAAAAACCAGTGCTGAGGAAAGCTCCGGACTTCATTCTGAAATAGAGAAAACATATGATAGTAAGAGCAGCATTTCCACCCAACGCACTGGATACTGGGCTGGCAAGTTGGCCTAGTGGTCAGGGCATCTGACTGGTGCCTAACTGCTCCCAGGTTGTTGCTGCAAATACAAATTGGTTCTTACTCAATTTGCCAATTTAAATGAGTAACATTAAAAAAAATGGATTTGAAACATTGTGATCTGGTTTGGGTTCGTCGAGCACTCAGAGGGAAGATAGACTGGAAGGAACTAGGATAAGATCGTTCGGTGCTCAGGAGAGCAATAATTCACGTTCATTTATTAAAAAAAGTACTCCTACTTAAAATTTCATTTTTTACTCTAAATCATAAATTATGTTGATACAGTCATATGCAAAAGTTTAGGCACCCCTGACAATATCCAAGATTTTTATTTATAAATAATTGGGTGTTTGGATCAGCAATTTCATTTTGATCTTTTAAATAACTGAAGCACACAGTAATATTTCGGTAGTGAAATGAGGTTCATTGGATTAACAAAAAATGTGCAATTTACATCAAAACAAAATGTGACCTACGGAAGGCCATCAGAGATGCTAAAGGAGACTACACAGACAAATTGGACTCGAACTACAATAGCTCCAATCCCAAGCGCATGTGGTGAACACATATGTGAGGATGCTATTTGTTGACTACAGCTCAGCATTCAACACTATTGTTCCTGCTAAGCTCATTCCCAAGCTCAGGACCCTAGGTTTTAAAACCTCTCTTTGCAACTGGATCCTGGACTTCCTAACAAGCAGACCCCAGATGGTGAGAATGGGCAACCTCACCTCCTCCGCACTGGCCCTGAGCACCGGAGCCCCACAGGGCTGGGTACTCAGTCCCCTCTTGTACGCCTTGTTCACATATGATTGTGTGGCCACATGCAGTTCTAACATCATCATAAAGTTTGCTGACGACACAACCATCCTAGGTCTCATCTCCAAAAATGATGCGACCGCTTACAGAGAGGAGGTAAGTGCCTTGGATACCTGGTGCCAGAGCAACAACCTCTCTCTCAACATCAGCAAGACTAAAGAGATGATAGTGGACTTTAGGAAGCGGCAGAGGGAGGGTCCTACATCGATGGAGCTGAAGTCGAGAGAGTTTCAGAGTTCAAGTTCCTCTGTGTGTTCATCAGTGATGACCTCACATGGTCCAGACAGACAATCTCGGCAACAAAAACTGCCCAAAAGCGCCTATACTTCTTGAGGAGACTCAAGTAGTTTGGCATGTCTGCCAGGATTTTAATAAACTTCTACAGGTGCACCATTGAGAGCATCCTCTCAGGCTGCATTACAGCCTGGTACGGCAGCTGCTCCGCTGCTGATCGTAAGGCCCTTCAGAGGGTGGTAAACAGGGTGGGAAATTAACTTTTTTGCCTAAATTTTACCAGCCACTTTTTCACAAATTCAAATACATAAAAGAAAACACATTGTATATTCTATATTGCTTCAATACATTAAATTCACTATGAATACATGTGTTATTAATATAGGTCAATTAATAAAGGGACATTTAGTGAAGACAAGTCTGAGATGAATAATTTTTAGCTGATTGACAAATTGTGCTAATCTGTTTGATAATTGTATGTCCTACTACCATATTTTAGTCAGCTACTTTTAAATCACTCATGCAACAGTAGGCAGTATCAACTTTGAGAGGTGTAAAACTTTGCTGTTGTAACACCTGACGAACACCACAATATTTACACATTTGTAAATTCATTTTCTAATAATCTGTTTGGAAAACATCTGGGATTACTAATAAAAATATTGAAGCATTGGTTAAATGATTTACATTTTAGTCATTTAGCAGACAGTCTTATCCAGACTGATTTACAGTACATTAAGCACAGGGTGAAGTGCCTGGCCCAAAGACAACAACATTTGGCACAGCAGGGAATCTAACCAGCAACCTTCTGACTACTAGGCCGACTCCCTAACCACTGAGCCATCTGACCCCCAATAATCACCCAATCAAAGTTGCAAGTGCTTCTTCAATAATGAAACGAAGCTTACAACATTAAATATAATAAGAAACCATATTATGGAGATTTAAGATACTTGAATTAGAATCCACTGTTAATAAACTAAGCTACAGTTGAGAAGTTGGAAATTGCGCATGTAAATGTCTCTGGGAAAACGAGAGCCGCGTTAATCAGAATCCAATCATTATCGCAGACTAAACGAGTGACTTGAGTGACAGCTGAATCATCCAATGAGCGTTTTGAATTCCGTGCTGTATGTGTGTGATTTTCTTTTTTCGATAACATAAAATCGTATCAAAATCACATCAACTTTCCCATATCTGTAATTATACACGTTTTGTCTTTGACATTTTCTATATTGAGTTAATCTAGTTTACGCGGGCTTAATACTGGGAACTAAATTGATTTGTTTTTCTTCTATACCGCACTATGTTTATGGTACCGCAGCTAGGCTGGAGTTCTCACAGACTAGCTCCGCAAAAACCAATCAAATATGCACCTCGACAGAAGTGCATCTTTCTTTGTTAATGAGTAAGCTTTCGCATTTTTGTCAAACGCATTTATCTCCAATCCGAAACAAGTAATGTTTAAAGTAGCCGAATAAAAAAACAAAAAACGTATCATATGTTGTACGATTCACCCGCCAGAGTGGCTGGTAGATAGGGAAAAGTTACCCGCCAATGTGAAAATCTACCCGCACTTGGCGGGTGGCGGGTGTTAATTTCCCACCCTGGTGGTGAAGTCAGCTGAGCGCATCATAGGCTGCTGTATCCCCTCCGTGCAAGGCATCTACCACAAGCGATGCCTGAGGAAAACACAGAACATTTTAAAAGACCACAGCCATCCAGGCCGTGACCTTTTCTCACTGCTGCCGTCTGGTAGACGTTACCGGAGCATCAAGGCACGGACTACCAGACTCAAAAACTGTTTCTTTCTCCAGGCCATTCGGCTGCTCAACATGGAACACTGACACTGATCACAAATCATCTGTTGAGCATTAACATTCGCTGGTCACTTTATGCACTCTTCATCTGAAGTAGCAGTATTCAAATGCACCTCTAAAAAGTAATTTTCCATGCCATATTTATAATATTTATTACTTCTGCTGTTGTACATATTCCGGTTCACTGCTCAGTACATATGTATTATTATTATTGTTATTATTGTTTTTAAAAATTATTTATATTGTTGTAATCTTTTAAGCCCACTGCGTAGATGTGTCGAGCCATGTCAAAAATAATTTCTCTGCATAGGATGATGTGATGTTATTCGATGCATATGATAAATAAATGACTTCTACTTTGTCTTTGACTTTTAGTGATATGTGAGTGTTACGAGGATAATGATTGATTAATTTTTTACAACTTTTGATACTAAATGACAATAAATATTGCATTTAAAAAAAGTAAACAGATGTTTCAAATATGATTAAGTAGTGATATTTCCCCAAGGAAGCAGCTCTTTTAGTGAATGATGGGAATTGCATCATGGGAGTGATGATTTCCTTAATTTTGTAGGTCAAACAATGATTATGTTGAGATACAAAAGTATTCACTGAAGATTAAATATCTGCAATGCAAAACCAATACTGGGGAAATCACATCAGTGTGCTACAAGCATTTTTCCAGTAGGCTATAAAACGTAATTCTCCCATATTTGAGATTTGTGCTGCTTTCACTGTTCTGGGGTTGTTTTAAAATAAATTTAGAAACAATTCAGGAGGCAAATGAGACGATTCTTTCTGGTGAACGGAGCAAAACGAGCCGATTATTTCCGGTGAACGGATCAACACGAGCCGATTCTTTCTGGTGAACGAAGCAACACGAGCCGACTCTTTCTGGTGAACGGAGCAACACGAGCCGATTCTTTCTGGTGAACGGAGCAACACCAGCCAATTTCTTCTGGTGAACGGAGCAACACAAGCCGATTATTTCTGGTGAACGGAGCAACACGAGCCAATTCTTTCTGGTGAACGGAGCAACACGAGCCGATTCTGTCTGGTGAACGGAGCAACACGAGCCGATTCTTTCTGGTGAACGGAGCAACACGAGACGATTCTTTCTGGTGAACGAAGCAACACGACCCGATTCTTTCTGGTGATCGGATCAACACGAGACGATTCTTTCTGGGGAACGGATCAACACGAGCCGATTCTTTCTGGTGAACGGAGCAACACGAATCAGCTCAATGAAAGAAATCGGAATAGCAAATAATAGTAAGTACATCAAGCCGTTTATAGTTCAATGAGGTTAATTTGTGAAGATGAACAGATTTCAAAATAATTTGGCAAAATTGCATTTGCAGGAAACAATAAAAAATGACTGTAATATACTTACACAAAATAAATGAGTTATTGATTACATTTAAATAGTGATTTATGGCTTATCATTAAAGCAGAAAGGCCAACATTGTTTGTCTACTACAACACATATTACACTTAACAAAGCACAAAGAGTTTGGTATTTTAACTAAAAGAAGTTATAGGGTTGGTGATTTTTTGGTCAGTACTTTAAGGGTTGTCAATGAAGTGTGGAGTTAATTAAATAACATGAGGTAATAGGTTTCTAGAGAAACGTGCGTTAGCTTATCTAATGAGTTGTCAACGTGTTACCTGTTCTTCCCCGTCTCGTTCTGAAACACATTGTCACAGTATTCCACCTTCTCCCGAGTCACCATGTACATTTTGACCTGGGGGTACTTGGTGGCCATCTTCCTCAAGGCATTAAAAACTCTGCCTTTCCCATCCTGCCTCATGTTCCGCTCAGGACCCCAGAAAACGTAGATGGTGTCTTCAAAATGCCTGAAGTAATAGCTCTCGTTCTTGATCAACAATGGAACGCTTGTGTGAGATACGACCCTCAAACTGGTTTTGCTCCCCACATCCTGCTCGTACCCCAGTGTGGGGGCGTTGTTCATGCGGATCACACACCCCATCTGGTCAATCTCCTTTCCAAGACCAGCCCCCTGCATCTGGCCCGAGCTGGACACCAACGCACACTGTCTGCAGTGCATATTCAGAAACTAGAGTGAGAGAAAAGGGCAAACAATCAGATGAGCAGAAAATGCTTTGATGAATTGATCCAATTACAAATAGTATACCTATGTTTCTTTCCAGTTGATGGTATTTTGTAAGTGACATAAGAAATGGGTCGTGTTCATTAGGAAATAAAATATAACCAAGAGAAACACACATTTTGTACAAAATACCTACAGTTTGCAGGCCAACACCTCACCTGGTCTATCCTGCTGGGGACGATCCTTGTGTACCCATGGAGGCCAGTGTTGACCATGCCAGTAGAGCCATCCGACCTGATCATGTGGATGTACCAAAACAACGCTGACAGGGTCACGATAACCAGACAAACCAAGAAGAACCTCTGTGGATATAATAACAGACTTAAAGACTAGAAATCATTGTTCCTTAATAATCACCATCACCTTAGGACACAACAGAGGGCAGGTGTACTACAATGGACTACCTAAACTGTGCAGGAACTGCGGCCTTTCGGTCCATCTGGCCGCAGACTGCACAGTTACACAGTGTAAGATATGTAAGGGGGAGCACAACACTAGGGAATGCACACAGGAAAGGCGTTGCAATCTCTGCGGGGGTGAGGGACATGTTTTCAAAGACTGTCCCAAGTCATATGCCAACAAGACTCGCCCCCAAAGAGAGGCACCTCTGGACCAGAGAGGAACAACACCAGCACAACAGCAGCACCGATACCACCACCAGACCCAGCGCCAACATCAGTAACAGGACCAGCACCAGCACTGGGACCAGCATCAGAACCAAAATCAGGACTAACACCAGGACCAGCATCAGAACCAAAATCAGGACTAACACCAGGACCAGCACCAGAACTAAAATCAGGACTAACACCAGGACCAGCATCAGAACCAAAATCAGGACTAACACCAGGACCAGCACCAGAACCAGCAGCAGCAGCAGCACCAAGACGACCACCAAAATCAGCACAGAAACCAGCAACGTCACCAAAGCCAGCCCCAGCACCAGAAACAACCCCAACTTCAGGACCAACACCGAGACCAGCACCAGAGCCAGCACCTGCTCCAGCATGAAAATCACCACAAAGGTCAAAAACAGTTCTACACCCACATACAGACTCTGAACAAACACGGGCACCAGAACTACCACACACCCCAGAACCAGCACCAGAGAAAGACACCTGTACACCTGACCACGCAGCACGTCTTCACCACCGAACCAGCCTGGGCACCCCGGCCTCACCTCTGTCCACATCTTCATGAGAAAACCCGGACCACATAGAACAAGATCAAGACCAATCACAGCTACAAACAATAAAAAAATGAGGAAGAGCAGTCAGGCATTTCCTGAACAACAGACACACACAAGATAGGAAAATGAAAGCAAACAAAACAATAAACCAAAAAATAAACCAAAATGAATCTCCTCCAAATCTGAGCTCCACCCAGCCAATCACTAGCACACCCCAAATCCCAGTCATCATCGCACCCACATACAGAAGGGAAATAAGGTATTGGTATGCAGGGCACGAATTATCAAAAGAGGAATTATTTGGTTTTAGGGCTAGGGAGAGGGTGTCACTATGTGCAAATGTATGTAAATATTTCACATCTTCATGAGAAAACCCGGACCACATAGAACAAGATCAAGACCAATCACAGCTACAAACAATAAAAAAAATGAGGAAGAGCAGTCAGGCATTTCCCGAACAACAGACACACACAAGATAGGAAAATGAAAGCAAACAAAACAATAAACCAAAAAATAAACCAAAATGAATCCCCTCCAAATCTGAGCTCCACCCAGCCAATCACTAGCACACCCCAAATCCCAGTCATCATCGCACCCACATACAGAAGGGAAATAAGGTATTGGTATGCAGGGCACAAATTATCAAAAGAGGAATTATTTGGTTTTAGGGCTAGGGAGAGGGTGTCACTATGTGCAAATGTATGTAAATATTTTTTTTATTGTTAAGTGTTAAATGTAAAATGTATTAGTGTGATTGAATGTAGATGTTTTAAAATGTATGTAAAACGGTATAAATATAAAAACTAAATAAAAACAACTTAATAATGAGTAGTAGAAAACGATATGCTGTTTACCTGAAACTTCATTTTCTTTTGAAACCTCTGGTCCCGCCCCTAATTGATCTCATCACTCGCGGGGAAGATAAGTTGAGCATCTTACCTGTTGAATGGAAAATAACATAGTCAAGTTCACAACTGGCATATGTTTAAAACTAGCTAGTACTTTCCGTTTCGCTCGCTATGAATGGCATGGATTACATTCTCAATAGCTACAGACAGTAGCAGCTAATGTTAACTTGCTAGCTATCTATTTAAGCTAGCTAATATCATCATGACTACTATTTTGCCGTGGCAGCTATGATATCTATCAACAAAAGAAGCATTGACAAGCACTGAAAAAACAACTGTCGATAATAATAATATATTGGAATGGAATAATTGAAAACTAACCTCATCCTTATTTTTAGTGATCGAGTTGCGCATATTATGTTCCGTCAGGGAGCACAAGCAGGATTACTTGGTTCCCAAGGAAATAAAGTACAACATAACGGATAGTGGAAATATATTTGTGTGAATTAATGATAATGCACAACGTGATTGAGAGTAGTAGAATCACGTATATTCAGTGCAAAATGTACCCATATATACATCTACACAGGATTATATAACATGCATTAGATTATATAAATCCTTTCTTTAAACAAATTACCTTCCCTGTCAAATTACTTTCCCAGTGAATTTAATATACAGTTGTCATGGCATCAAGCTAAGATCTTTGAAACGATTCGCTAATGTCATGATTACTCAAAGACGCAGGTAGGAAGTCAGGCAAAATATGAATAACAGTTTATTTAACGTAAACAATCCCGTAGGAGATAACTAAAATGAAAACGATTAACTCAGAGAAATAGAAAAAGAAAAAGAACACAACTGAAACTATGAACTTGATTCTAAAGGAAGACTACTCTATAATACAACCATGAAATTAACAGGATACCCAGTACTCACAAAACCAATATACTGGAACAGGCGTCAGGCATAGACAGGACTAGACACAATAATAATAATAATAATAATAATAATTATAATATTATTAAAACAAGCAAGAAAGCAGATAGAGACCACAATCGAAAGTGACACAACATAAGTAGTGGAGGGCTGAGAAATAGCATGGAAGATAATTATTTACTGTGCATAGTGAAAATATGAGTTTTAAGTTGAGATTTGAAGGACTGTAGGTTGGGGTGGCATGGAGATCATAGGGCAGCTTATTCCATAGCTCAGGACCTACAACACTAAAAACCCTACCCCCCACAGTAGAGCGTTTATACCTAGGTACAACAAGCAGATTGTCATTGCTAGATCTAAGAGTCCAAACAGGAACGTATGGTTGCACTAACTAACTGCAGGGCCATGTCATGCTTTATAAACTAGGACTAACAGTTTAAACTGGATGCGATTGACCACATGAAGCAAGTGAAGCTGGTAAAGGATAGGAGTGATATGTGCAGATTTTTTGTTAAATGTATGTGCTCGAGCAGCAGAGTTTTGTACCATTTGAATGCAATGTATAGCTTTGGTGGATAGGCCACTATATAAGAAGATACAGTAGTCCAGTCTGGAGGTTATAAATGTCTGAATAACAGTTTCCGCATCTCCAGAGTTGAGAGGGGTGTATACAAACAATATTCCGCAAGTGAAAGAAGCTAGATTTAACAATATCACTGATGTATGAGTGAAAACATAACAAGGAATTGATCAAAACTCCCAGATTCTGCACAGTTATTGAAAGCCTAATCTTGACACCATCAATATCAATTAAAATGTCAAGCCCGGGTAGACTCTGTGATTTAGGGCCAATCAACAGGATTTCAGTTTTCCTAGTATTAAGCTGTAGGAAGTTAGATGTTTTAAGTTCCTGAAGGAAAGAGACAACAGAAGTGGGTAGACAAACTGAGTTGGGTTTAACCGTGAAATAGATTTGTATATTATCAGCATAACTATAAAAGTTGAGCCCATGTTGTCTGATGATCTGCCCTAGTGGCAGCACATAGATGTGAAATAAAAGAGGACCAGGTAATGAACCTTGGGGTACACCATGAGAAATAGTGACGGTACAGGATCGATTCTCGCCTATCCCAACAAATTGCTGTCTATCTGATAGAAGTTAACCACTGGAAAGCCACACCAGTGATACCTATTTCAGACAGTCGAGAAAGAAGTTTAGAGTGGCATACAGTGTCAAATGCTGCACTAAGATCAAGAAGAACCAGGACAATAATGACAAGCAACAAAAAACAAACAGGACTGGAACTAAATAGGGGACTTATGACAAAGTAAGAACAGCTGTGAAGGGAATTAACTAAGGGGATGGGATAACAAAAACCATGTGACCAAACTAGCGGAAAACCAAAACTAAAGACAGGAAGAACTCATGAACATCAGAACAAAAACCTGGAATGGACTAAACACAACTAAGGAATACAAAGACAAGACTACACAGACACTAAGAATAAGTATGTACAGGGGAAGCGTTACAGATAGACACAGTGAAATGTGCCTCTCCTGTCATTGGAGTGAGATTGTGCAATCGCAAGCCAAGGAGGTGGTGGGGACATACAGCAAGTGAGGTCGGTCAAAGCTACATTTGCAAACTTTTGAACAAGGCCGGTTTTGTTGTACCTACCTTTTCCGTGGACCTGGGGAGACTGCACTAGCCGCGGTCAAGCCACTGTTACTAGTACAGCTCCCCAGTCCGTCAAGGTAGAAAAAAGGACAGGGAGAGAGAAAAGAGAGAGTTCAGAGTGGGATTTAACTAATGATTCCTCTTCTGCCACGCAAGCTTGTGCGTAATTGAAGAGAAACCAGAGTCGGATGTGGTAGTTGTAAGGCTTTCACTTACTTAATCTCAAGGGATTGTGTCGTAGAATATGATGTAGTAGCCTCCAGTATGTGAACCCATGATGGTAAACACTCCGGTAGAGTAGGTGGCGGTATTCACCTTAATGCAAGGTTGCGATCTGCCATTAAACTCAGAGAAGAAGAAGAACAGTGAAATGCGGCGTAGAGCGAGAATGCCCTTCTATTGCACTTTGGATGCTCGGTCCGTTGGTATTGTAGTAAGCATTCTCTGAACTTTTATGTTAGGTAGCTATCGCTCTGATCCATATAAGGATGACAGTAGGTAGACCTGTTAGTACCCCATTATGGAGCTTTGTAGTACTGTGTCAGTGATGCTGCTGACAGCCAGAAGGAAACATTAGCTGTCGGCGAATCAGAGTACCTGGCTAGTGTAGCTGTAGTCCTGTAGCCAGATCTAGCTGGCTAACTAGCATGTTTGGTTAGAGTTGTTGTTGGTCAGCAGTCGGCACATGATAGGGAATAATATTACAATCGCAGCCAGTACCTACAATATCTTTTTGACGTTATAAAGGTGAGTGTCATAGATTAGAAAGACGTGAAAATTGGTATTTAGAACCAGCAGTTTAGCAAGCTGTAAGGTCTTGACAGCTAGTAGCTAGCATCATGCTAGCTTATACTACTTGAAAGCTAGGCTATGATGGGCTTTCTCCATTTTACTGTTTTGTTTGCAGGGCTGAGTAAAACATTAAACGCGTTCAACATAAGAGCAGATGCTCGTCTTGAAAATTGTCGTGCTTATTTGGTGTTATGTTGGCTATAGCCTATGTTAGCAAGTGCTACTGCAACTGTGTGGGGGTGTGCCCTGACCTGAGACTGGAACAGAGGTATCAGTCTTAAGTTCAAGGTGACTGTTGGTTTCTGTTTATCAGACATTGTAAAGTATTAATGTTTTACAATCAATTAGTATACATAATTGAGTACAGCTGTTTCTATAATATCTATGTATATATCTTTTCTATATTAAAATGCTGACAAACCTTCACACCCCTCTGTGTGTACACGGTTCAAGGAACATGGTACATTCATATGTATAACGAAGAGAGAGGGGTAAACAGAACCAGTGTTGACAGGGCTGTGTCTGTCAGAAGACAGGGCTGTGTCTGTCAGAAGACAGGGCTGTGTCTGTCAGAAGACAGGGCTGTGTCTGTCAGAAGACAGGGCTGTGTCTGTCAGAAGACAGGGCTGTGTCTGTCAGAAGACAGCTCTGTGTGTTGCACTGGTTACAGCTACAGTCTGAAACCAGAATGCTGTAGGACCCATCAAGCTCAGTGGCAGACCACAGCCCATTCAGAACCAGGACCACACACCGTGCTGGCTGGTGGAACCGAACAGAGCAGTTCCAACCAAGAAGGATACTTAGGAGGTGGAGAACGTTAAAAGGCTGGTCCAAGACCGTGAGCATTCACCTACTGAAATGTCAATCAGAAGGGCGGAAGGGATGTCTATTGCCCAGGCCTTAGCCATGACAGTTGCCGAAATCCCTGTGTTTCTTTATTCCACCTTTGGACAGGTAAGTAATGTCCTTGACTGTAAAGCTATTGAATATGTTAGTAAGAATGTTGCAAAGAATAATCCTGCCAAAGAAGGCAGCATACAAAGCTTATTTGCACAGAAAGTTATTTCAAAAGTGAATTTTGTTAGCACACAAGAATATACACATTTGAAACTTGAGCACGCATACATTAAGTGGTTTAAGGTTTCTGTGACCTCTTGCCATATCTCTTCTCTCCATCAGTCCATATTCTCTCAGCTGAAGCTCTCTCCCAGTCTGAAGAAGGTGCTCTTCGCAACGGCTTTGGGCAGTGTAGCTCTGGCGCTTACCGCCCACCAAATGAAGAGACGCGGCAGGAAACGGAAGCAGGCATCAGCCGCTAAGGAGGATCAGAAGCCAGTGGGAATACCAGAAGTATTGCTCCGGCCGGGAAGACCCTCATCCCTAAAGAGAGGTTAGTTGTCCCCATGTGGGCGGTAGGGATACTAGTCAGCCTGTTTAATTGACTTATAATTAGTTTATGTATTTGTCAGTTGGCTGATTGACCTCAATGAAGCACAAGGGAGATGTGACTGGTGATTTGACTAATTGACAGGCTGGAGGATTAGGTTTAGGATACAGTATGTGTGGATTTGCTTTATATAAGTTGTTTCAGACAGACGATGATGGAAGTAAATATCAATTTTATGCCTTTTTGATCTAAGAGCTGGCTAATGGCTTTGTTTCCATTCTAGGTGGTCCGTTTCCTGGGCGACAGGTGATGAGTCCCAGCACACGAAGCAATGACACCATGAGCGGAATCTCCTCCCTTGCCCCCAGCAAGCACTCAAGCTCCTCCCACAGCATAGCCTCGGTATGTTTCATTTTCCTTATGTCCATACTTTGTTTTTGCACTGTTACCTATTAACAGGAGACACTGTTACCTATTAACAACGTATAGGAGCAGTTATGGTGATAGCCTTGCTCAAAGGCACAACAACAGATTTTTCATGTGCAAGGCTCAGGGACTCTTATTTCATTGTTTTGTTTAGGGATTCAATGATATTTCGCACAGTGCTGCATGTTGTGCGATGCAGAGTCCAGTGGCACTGGTCAATTTCAAATATAATAAAAAAACATTTTTTGGACTACATGATGTCGTTAGCCTTATTTGCTATAGTGCAGATGAACTAAGGGATAGGAATTTGTGAGGGAATATGTTGAGTTTGCATGTTTTATAGTGTTCTAAAATCTGACACGAGAAAATTGAGATCTTTAGTTGTTTGCCAAAGCCTATTAATAAACCAATACCAGCTGATGTACCAGTGCATCTCTTCTCTTTTCTGATTGTTTTGATTCCATGGCCTCTCAAATATTACTGTTGTTATTTACAATTTATTATGTCACAGATGCGAGTTCCGAATTCTCCAAACCATTCGGACAATACATTGACTACCTGGGAGGCAGAGCCAGTACAGGAGGAACCAGGAGCTATAGAAGATGCAAATGCAGAGAACCTGTACATCATTGGTAATAAATCCCCTTTGTGAAAACCAAACCAAGACAGGGATTGCTGGGCTGTTTAATAAGGAAAAATTATTTCCCAAAGTGAAATATTAGCTGACATTCAGTAAAGTGGTTTGCTAAATGTAACAGACTGTGGGAACTGACTGTTTGTCTTTCCATTATTACCTGGACAAAGACATCATTCAGGTAGACTAACTGTTATCTTTCCTCAACAACCAAATTTCTACAAGGCCTACCGAGCTGGTATTCTCAATTTCAATAACACATTGCCAGAGACTTGGATAATAACTGGAATTATGCTGCCTTGTCTAAGGACCTGTCAAAGGCTTTTAATTACCTTGTAATTACTAGGGTAATTCCAGTAGGCCTATGTTTCGATGCTTGCTTGTGGTTATAGGACTACCATTTTCTCAAAATGCCCGTACATGTACCCCAGGGCTTGATTTTGGGTTCACTTTTGTTATTAGTAATAATGCTTCCTCATTATATAGTTCTTGCGGCTTTTCTGACATTCAGAATGTTCTTCCTCCATATAACATTGAAACCGACGCACACCCATAGAAGTAGAATGGATAAAAAGGCCATTGAACTGCTTGGCGTGGTCATTCGATTAGAACACAACAAATTTATGACTGGTGTTAGTTGTCACGATGACAACGCGTGAATCGTTTTAATGTGGAAGTACGCCGCTAGATCTTTGCAATGGAATGGTACTGCCACTTTGACCATTCTGCTACATTGATTTGAATTGGAATGTCCTTTCTATCCATTCTATTTCTATGCATACACCATAGCCAGATTACAGTTTTTTCTGATGATCTGATAATATCTCTTCAGGCATGGAACTTTTTGAGGAGGCCCTTCAGAAGTGGGAACAGGCCCTGAACCTCCGCCACCGCTCCCACTCAAACACTTCCAATGCTAGTACTAGTCTGGCCCTGGAGGGGGCGGCGGCCTGTCCCGATCTGCCCACGGTACGCCACAGAACTATCTCACTCTCAACGGTACGGTACATGATACTTTCGTGTTTCTTTATTTCATGTAATCTTATATTTAACCAGGTGAGTTCCATCGAGATGCATCTCTGTCTCAATGAAGCCCTGGTCAAAAGGAAGCAGCACAATCATAAATCGTCAAGGTTACACTAAAATGTGTTAACTGGTGCCTATTAAAATTGGAGAGTGGGCTCACAAGCCTCTTTTGTCAGGGAAAGGATGGTAGTCTGTGGCCTATTTCTTAATTATTCAACTAATATTGTTACTGTTTTTTTCATGGCTTCAGTCGGACTCCCGTAACAAGGTGTTTGCTGAGAAGCTGGAGACGCTACTTCATCGGGCCTACCACCTACAGGAGGACTTTGGTTCCACTATTCCACCAGATAGCCTACTGGCAGACTTTGGTAATTAGTGTACTATGCTAGTGCTTATCTGTTGGGTTTCTGTGTAGACGTTGGCAGTATCATTGGCTGTTAGCAGGATTCTGTGGGTTTTTGTGTATCGGCAGTGGCTTTAACATTAAAGCTACACTGTGTATTTCTTTGAGTTGATTCTTAGCAAAAAACCTTTTGTTCTTTCACAAATATGTGCTCATTCATGTGTAATTACTTCCACCTAATAGTCAAAGTATTTTTGTAAGTGTAGAATCTTCCATTCACAATACATACAATCGTGCCGCTCGAATTGCGGAAGCCATGTTACGCCTCCATCTTTAAAATACATTAGCCAAAGAGGGACAAACCTGGAAATTCAAGCTCGGCCATTCGCGCTTTTACACAAGTGGCACCATGACGAATGCCAGGGGGAGATTACTCACGACTGCCGGGAAATTACAAAGTCTGTTGAAGATTTAAGATCATGCCTGTTCTTGAGGACATGTAATAGTAGCGCTGGCTCAAGCTGTAAAGTAGTCAAGAACGTTCGGCTGGCAACACAAACAGGGATTTTTCATTTCAAAATAATAGCGCTCGTGGTTCATTCCAATAATCATTGTTTATTCATTGCATAGGTAGTGTCCATGTTCATGTTTTGCTAAAATTAGTATTCTGTTTGAATAAAACAGACTCTAGTAAATGTTTTTCAAATGTAATCGTGTTTTCACATGAGACACTGACAATATATTCAATCAAATTGTGTGTAAAACATATTTGTTACTTTTATTAATAAAACATGTTGAATTATTATTTTTGCTATCACATGCTCTTATTGTTTCTTTACACACAATACAATTGCATTTGGTTATAATTCAAGGGCTGTGTAGTGAATTAACGATGAATATTGCAATTAATCAAAACGAGCGTTATTGATTTGAAAGAAAAAATGAATATCCAGGTTAACATTGCTGGTATAATAACATGGTTGCTTGTCATATACATTTTCACCAGTAGATGGGAGCAGATCTTACACAATGCAGCTTTAAGGGACATTTGGGTAATGTAAGCCGTTTGTTTACTTTCGTATCCTGTCAGAGAGTGAGGGAACTTTCACCGTGCCAAACTTGGAGAGTCGAATGCGTGAAGATGACACCAATACCATCACTTCAGACGATTCCTTTTTCTCTGCAGCTGAAGTGAGTCCCCACTTCAAATGTTCTTTCCCTCCCTCATACCCTCCCATCTCTCCCAGACACCCACAGACCTCTTATTTGCTCACACTTTTCATTTCATACCACACTTTGCTCACACATCTGTCATGATTACAGCTGTTCTCATGAATATCACGTGTTCTATATTATCTCACAGCTGTTCTCATGACTATCGTGTGTGCTACTCTATATTATTAACATGTATATTGAGGAATATGCCTTGCCCTTTCTTCTCTGCAGCTGTTTGACAATCTATCTCTGGATGAGGTGTACCAGCCTTTAAGGCCGGCTGCTCTTTACGACGAGGCTCTGTCACATGTCCAGGCGGGCAGTGTGCCCTGTCGAGCGCTCCGGTTAGTAGTAACTGCGTACCAGACCTGAGTTTTTTAAATTGTTATCTTTGACTGCTTGGTTTGAAGTTTGGAATTGGTAGATTTGAGGCAACAAGTCAATATATAGTACATTAACTGACAAAAAGCTAACTGAAATTGTGATGTAGGAAGGGCCAGCAGTTCAGAACACTGGCTTTGCTGCATATGTACTGCTGCAGCCTGGGCTCAAATCTGCCCCAATGCTCTTTTAGACTTCCCCCTCTTTTCCCACTTTACTGTCCAATAAAGATTATAAATGCCTAGAAAGGGAGAAAAAAAAAATGTTTCCATGATTTTCATTTATAAATAATTGGGTGTTTGGATAAGCAATTTCATTTTGATCTATCAAACAACTGAAGGACACAGTAATATTTCAGTAGTGAAATGAGGTTCATTGGATTAACAGAAAATGTGCAATATGCATCAAAAGAAAATTAGACAGGTGCATCCAATCATGAGAAAAGTTATTTAAGGTGGCCAAATAAAAGTTGAGTTGTTTTTATTTGACTCTCCCCTGTAGAGTGGCAACATTGGGGCCTCAAAACAACTCTCAATTGACCAGAAAACAAAGGTTGTTCAACATCATGGTTTAGGGGAAGGCTACAAAAAGCTATCGCAGAGATTTAAGCTGACAGTTTCCACTGTGAGGAACATAGTGAGGAAATGGAAGACCACAGGGACAGTTCTTGAGGCCAGAAGTAACAGGCCAAGTAAAATATCGGAGAGGCAAAGGATGGTGGGAATGGTCAAAAGCAGCCCACAGACCACCTCCAAACACCTTTATCATCATCTTGCTGCAGATGGTGTCACTGTGCATCGTTTAACAATTCAGTGCACTTTGAACAAGGAGAAGATGTATGCTATAGGAAGCGTCTAAAGAAGGCTCTAGAAAAGAAGGCTCAAATTAATATTGATGTGATATTTCTGTTGGGGTGCCTAAACTTATGCACCTGTCTAATTTCATTTTGATGCATATTGCACATTTTCTGTTCATCCAATGAACCTAATTTCACTACTGAAATTTTACTGTGTCCTTTAGTTATTTGATAGTTCAAAATGAAACTGCTGATCCAAACACCCAATTATTTATTAATGAAAATCATGGAAATTGCCAGGGGGGCCTAAACCTTTGCATATGACTATATATATATTTATATATAACAAGGGATTTCAATTTCCTGTTGCCATCTCTTCCTCTCTTTGTACTTCAGAACTGAGCTTCTAGAATGCTACGGTGACCAAGATTTCCTAGCCAAACTCCACTGTGTGAGACAAGCTTTCCAGGTCTGAAATGGTTAATGAAAATGATTTCTAGCAATGTGGATAGTGCCACTAGGATCCCAAACAATCACAAGGTGTCTTGGCTGATGTCCCCAGTGCTCAGTTGTTGTTATTTCGGACAGATTATTTTGCTGGATGAAACTCACCGGACATTCTTCATGGAATCTGGGAAGCAGATGATCAGCGGGCTCCTGACCAAAGCAAACAAGGTAACTGATGCCAAGAGAATGAACACCTAGACTCTAGCAGAGCTCTTCTCAGGGATCCCCAGATCTTGAGTAGGGTTGTCTGCTAGTTAATTAATGAATCCGATGTGCTTGTTCATTCAATCAATCATATTTTTTTATCAAGCCCTTTGACATCAGAAACATTAGAATGGGCAGGCCTTAGGTATAGTACATAAATATATAACTCTGACCCGAATAGATTAATATAAATAACTGTCTCTTGTCACCTAAACCTGGTTGCTCCCTGAGGAGAGTGTGGAAGATGTATACTGGAGCAGTGTTTTTCAAATGGGGGTATGTGTACCCCTAGGGGTACTTTGGAGTACTGCAGGGGGAAAATGAAATGCTAATGTAAAAATATGTCATGCATAATTCCTAAAATAATTATACTATAATAATGAATGGATTTAGTGATGGATTCTTAACATTTGAAGAGTAGTATTTAAATGTTGTTTTTTTAAAAAAGGTTGCTGTTTATTAAATCTATCACTGCCGGCGCTGTATTGTACCTCTTTATATATACTTTTTTTTCTACCAAAAATGTTTTGCGATGGTCAGGGGTACCTGGCGCTGGTCAGGGGGTACTTGGCTTAAAAAGGCAATTCAAAGGGGGTTCAATATTGAAAAAGGTTTGAGAAACACTGCTCTAGAGGATCAGTATCCTCACATTTACCTAGAGGATTTGTATCCTTAGTGACAACTAGATGCCCGTATCCTCACCATTCCCTAGAGGAACCTGTAATGAACCTTTCAGCTGGAGTTAATTTTGTTGCTTAGTTCCCGATTATCATGTGAGCATAACACACAGTGGAGTGTAAAGATTTTAGCTTGAATTGTAGCTTTTAAACATCTCAAATACTCAATAACTGACCTTCATAACATTGTCACTCAGAAGACCCTGTATTTTCTCTGAACATTTTAGTTACTTTTTAACTCGCTGTTTTTTCATTTTTTATTGTCCTCTAGAGTCCCAAAGCCTTTCTAGAAGCCTATGAGGACATGCTTATTTACACCCAGAGAGAGGAGACCTGGCCAATCAGCAAGATGGAGCTGGAAGGTAGAGGGGTGAGCAAGTTGTACCTTTGTACCCCTAACTACTGTATGTAGAATCACTGTCTATGAATATTCATTACACACCAAATCAACTGAAACAAGGTAAATATCACTTGTTTTTGCAATCCCGTGCAACTGACCCCGATGTGTTAGAAGCTCACAAACTGATATGACCTCTGATCTGGCAGGTGGTGGTTATGAATTTCTTTGACATCGTGCTTGACTTCATCCTCATGGATGCCTTCGAGGACCTGGAGAACCCTCCATCGTCTGTGGTGGCCGTCCTTAGAAACCGCTGGCTGTCGGACAGCTTCAAGGAGACGGTGTGAGACACAAGCATGCTCTAGATCCTTTCAGGCTTTGTTACAACTACAACATACTCAAAAGGCTGCTCGAAGCAACCTCATGATTACATTGGTAGACATGGAAAGGGTAGTCTAATACCAGAACAGTGATGAATCTATAATTTGTTAATGTACCTAAATCACTTGAAGTACGGTAATCATTTAAATGTCTTCAGCCGGCTTTCTCACTCATCGAGAGCAATATTGGGCTAGCGTGAGTGCTATATGAATGGGTGATATGGCTACGCCAAGATGTGGCGCAGATGGCTCAGTGGGTAGGGAGTCAGACTTGTAGACAGAAGGTTGCCAGTTCGATTCCCGACTGAGCCAAATGTCGTTGTGTCCTTGGGCAAGACACTTTACCCTAATTGCTCCCAGGTCGTTGCTGTAAATAAGAAATTGTTCTTAGTCAACTTACCTGGTTAAATAAAGGTTAAAAAAAAATAATAATAATAAAAAAAATAAAAAGATTGTCAGTGGTTTGTGCCTGACTATGGCTTCTCCGATTTTGTGCAGGCCTCCAGCATGTGGCAGCACAAATTGGCACAGCACTGCCTGGTATTTGGGATAGATAAGTCAGATTATCTACCTTGCCACATGGCTCTCCAGCAACCCCCTGTGTACAGATGGCGCCTGTGAAATCAATTGTGGGGGTATAGTTTGTGAGCATAATCATCCCGTACATGAACTGCAGACCAAAGTCTTTCATGTTGGATGAGCAGTGCAGAAAGAATCGGCTGGCTAAGCAACATGTGGTTAGAGGAAACATATGAGCGCCCTTCACCATCCCGCATCTGTCGCAGGGTTTGCAGAGCTGCCGACGTAGCAGTGTTAGTGGGAGATAATTGGACTAGAACAATTGAGAGAGAATTTGTCCAGATTTTTCTATCTAGCACATTAGTGTGGACAGAGCCATATATGCTCTGAGTGAGAGAGCTACCTGATAAAGATACAGTAAAAATAATTACCATTTTGAAAGATTGTGAAATATTATTTGTCATTTTTCCCCTTTAAAATATTTGAACTAGCACCTAACACCTGTTTGTGTGTGTGGGGGGGGTCCTCAGGCCTTAGCTACTGCATGCTGGTCTGTTCTAAAGGCCAAGCGGCGTCTGCTGATGGTTCCCGATGGCTTCATCTCCCACTTCTATGCCATATCAGAACATGTGAGCCCTGTACTGGCCTTTGGCTTTCTGGGGCCTCGGCAGCACTTAAGTGAAGTGTGCACCATCTTTAAGGTTAGCACTTTATTCGTAATTCCTTTCCTGACTTTTTTGTCACAGGTTTATCTACATATTCAATGTCACAAATCCCGGATTTCATGTTATTGCACTGTCGGTTGGTCTGTTCGTTAGAATTATATTGAAAATAAAAAGTATGCAATTACACAGATATGAAACTTGTACATTAATTAAAGCAGTCACGGTGAACTTTAATGCTTTTATCTTTGTGATTACTGAATTGCTCAAATAACACAATCCATATACGCAGTGTAATCCAGCAGTTACCTACCTTTTTCTTTTCCCCACTAACCCTGCCTTGTCGGCAGCTCCGCAACTCCTTGGACAGATCTGTGAGATAGCAAGGGGCGCACACATGGTTCATCCAACCACATGTTGCCCAGCCGCCGATGTTTTTCGCACTGCTCATCCAACACGAAAGCCTTTAGTCAGATCATGCACGGGATTACTTAAAGGTGCCCGATCTGCACACAAGTTGTCGCTGGAGAGTGACGAGGCACGATATATCTGATTGATCTAACCCCAATCCTGGGCAGCACTATGCCAATTTGTGCCTCGTGCAGGAGGTCCGGGGAAAGTCGGAGAACCCATGGTCAGGCTCAAACCACTGATCATCATAATGTATACTGTCCTGCAATACAGCGACTTAACCCACTACACCACACGGACCCCCTAGCAGTTACCCACTGTCTTATATTTTGAATCTCATGTAGAAATCAAATACATTTTTCAAACAATCCTTTTTTTTTGACGGAACATTAGGATTCATATGCTAGTAGGAACGGGTATGTGGGGGGAGATCGAGATATAAGGGCACAGACAGCAGCAGCAGATCGGGGGCTCATTCCCACATCTCCAGGTGGATGTATGGTCCAGAGTCGGGATCTTAGACCACTAAACCAAAATCTGTCTAATTTATTGTCCTGTAATGAAGACATTGCTCACCAATGTTTTCCTTTGTTTTTTCTCTCCATCTAGCAACAAATAGTGCAGTACCTGAAGGACATGTTTGACCATGACAAGGTGCGCTTCACCACGGCCCAGTCTCTGGCTGAGGACATCTTGAACCTCTCTCACCGCCGTAGTGACATCTTGCTGGGCTATCTCGGCACCTACAGCCTGCAGGAGCTCAATGGATCCCTTCCCCAAACCGACCCAGCAGCCAGCCCCTGTCCCTCCAGCCACCACTGAAAATTTATGTTTTTTCTTTTGGAAAACTGTGAGGTACTTCCTGGTTTTTTTTTTTTCCAATAAGAAGAATGGTTTTCATCGTCGATTGGGAAGTGGTTTGTTTCAGTGTGATCCAATGACATGGCTCCATCTCTGACTCAACTAGATTATTGGTCATGATTTACCGGTGTTATCATTCACATGGTTGAACTGCAGCATCATGTGATCCGTCTGGCTGTATTAGTTCCTTAAACATCGAAAGAAACACAACTTGTATTGGATATGAAAGAGGAACTTTATGATTCCTTCCAGTCCGCTTATGTTGGAAGATGAGGAGGTTAATAACAATTTCCCTAAAACTCATAATGAGCCAACAACCAACTGGGGAGGTTACATTTATTGTCTGTGTATTTGATGTGTTGATCCCTTGTTGACCATCATCCTGACACTCTTGGCCAAATGAAGACTTGACCTGAGAAGATATGTCTGAAATGTTGCTTTTGTCTGCTCATTGTTATCCATTGATTCGTTCATTTTTATTTAACCTTTATTTAACCAGGTGGGCTCGTTGAGAACAAATTCTCATTTAAAACGGCGACCTGGCCAAGATAAAGCAAAGGTTTATACACACATTAATGTTGTGTATTTATTCCAATAATTTTATGAGTCTGGTTAGTGAAAAAGGATCCTTCAGGAGAATGTGTACTACGACTGCTGACACGGATTGCATGCCCAAGCTGGCGCGCGCGCGTCCGTGCGCGTGCATGCATGCAGACACCTTCAGCCCAATCTTGTCCTCTTAACTATATGATGATATTGTCATACTACCATGGTACTCTGGTGGTAACCAAGATACCAAGCAGGGGATTAGCACTCCTGAAATTCTAAAATACTGTGTGTGTGTGTGTGTGTGTGTGTGTGTGTGTGTGTGTGTGTGTGTG